>JAKMXA010000049.1:0-219009 GCA_025328625.1 Colletotrichum sp. SAR11_240
TTTTGTTTAAAAATCTTTTTTTTTTTGGGTTTTTTTTTTTTTTTTTTTTAAATAAAATTTTTTTTTTTTTTTTTTTTATTTTTTATTTTTTTTTTTTAATTTTTTTTTTTTTTTTTGTTTTTTTTTTTTTTAAAAAAAAAAAAAACTATAAAAAAAAAAAAAAGGTAACGCTGTTTCTGAAGGATCCAATTTTGCTTTGGAGGCTGAGAGACTTCCTCAACGGCTGCGGATGAAACCTTGAAGGAGAGATGCAGAAGATTTAGGTGCGGCTGCTTCTGTCTTAATTACGTCATTGGCGGCATGACGGTGAATGAAAGTCTGTGTTCGGTGGGCTTGGGAACAGGCAAGACCTGTTAACATTTCGAATCATTCTTTTCATCTGCTAGTTGGTATCAGCCGTAGTGATGATCATCGGAAAATGATACATGGAAGATATTGGTTTGGTGCGTAATTATTTGCCTACTTCTCACCTATTCTAGTATAATTTCCTCCACTGTATCGCAAAGATCCTCAACATCACCTGGACGCCATTTTATTTGCAGAAACCCATACCGTTCGTAAAGTGTCTCACCCCTTCTATGCAATAATAACCCACCGAAGAAGTTGTAGCTCGGCAACTTGGAAAACCCTAAGGGTAACCATTGTACAGTTATACCCTGATCCAAATCCTCCAGAAACGAATCGTATAGTGTGTCATGTTGTTTAGAGCGCTGAGCATCCGAATAACCAAAAACATAACCATCATCGCGGCCGCTGATAATCTCCTTGCCCCGTCGATCTTTGACAGTGGCGATGAGTCCACCATTGTTTCTGTGTAGAAATACGAAGATCAACGGAGCTCTGATGTACAGTCTGGAATCAATGGCTTCCGTCAGAGACATATTTCCGGGATGCACAGGGAACAGTGATGGCCGCTGTGGGTGATCGTCACGGACGAACCCAACTTCGAGCTCAACAAAGGAGACCGGGCAATTCGAAGCCCAGCTCCAGGTGGGAAACTGGGTCTCGGTATGCTTTGGTGGTAGTACGCTCAGGTCGTCGATGAAATCCCACGGATCATCAACCGGACGGTACCATGCAAGTCCCTGTGCAATGTCACTTCGGAACACGCCATGATGATATTCATCCCCATAGCGAAGGATGTATAGACTCGCAATCCCGTGAATGGCGTACATACGATCGCTTTCGTATGTCAGTTGCTTCGAGGAATAATAGCAGGTGATAAGCTCGTACCAACCAGCGTAAGCAAGTACTTCGTCATCGATCGTTGCTAGAATCTCTCGGGGCTCAGGATAGCCTGGATCTCGGACTAACCCCTGAGGCCTGCCTTCGATAAATTTAGAGCTTTGGCATTCGAGATAAACACCATTCACCGTCCAGTGTAATATACGTCGAGAAAGCATCAATTCCTGCATGTACCAGCCGCGTTCCATCATGGTGATGTCAAGAGCAGACGCCTCAGGTCAAATTCTCTTTCTTTCAACTCCACGAGCGATGATTGAGACGTTGTGCTGTTTTCAAATTCCAAAGCGATGCGTGGAACAGGGAATTTAGCCAGTGGCCGTTCGGTGAGAAAACCTTCCGAGCTATCGCGCGCAAGGGAGGCTGATATGCAGCATTGTGCATTGGCATAGTAGTCTCTCATCCTCGCGGCCTCTCGTTTGAAGTCTCCAAGATCGTCCTCCGTTTCTTGGACGATACAAATTGCATCAACCCAAAGATACCGAAATCCCATCATTCTTGTCAGAATGATTGAATCCCTTATGGTCTTAGGTAGCATTGCCGTAGAGAATCCGCATAAGCGGCTCTCCAAGTTATTCCGAGTCGTTTTGGCGCTCTCGTTACTTTTGCCCCAACAGTAACTGAGAATCAAATACGGATTCGCCACTGATCTGGAGTCCGTTTCGACAAGTCGAATTGCATCGTCCTCACCTTCGCCGATATCAATCAGTCGTGTCGGGAAGATCGTGGCGTCACCCGATAGTCCACACCGGCTATGATTTTCTCGATGCTCATGACAATCCTTCATCCACGGTAGGATTCGTTCGTCGACTAGCTTTCTCAGGTCATCAGAAATAGTTCCCGGAGAAAAGCCTGCAAGATATATTCATGAGCGTCAAATTTCGTCATGGTAGGTTGTTAACTTACGTGCAACTTGTCGTTTTTCTAATATCTCTGACTGTTTCCGTTCGTCGGCTTTCAAGTGGACGAATTCAATGTAGCCGTAAACATGATCTGAGGTGCCTTCCGCTTTCAAAGACAGGTGTTTGAGAGTTTCCCGATTAGTAACGTGGATTGAGAGTGATGCCTCAGACAGAAATCGTAAGCCTAGCTTATTTGCACATTCGTCGGCGTTGATAATACAACCCCAGAAGAGTTGACAAAGGTTACAACCTCCAGCGGCTGATTCTTCAAGTGCAAGAAAAGTTTTGTGAGGCGGATCTGCGTAGTAGATGTTGTTGTCCACAATTGGGGGCTGTGGCCATTTGAAAAGTTGGCATGAAGCGCATAATTGCACAGGGCCAATTCCGGTGGCTGTAATGGACATAGTCACCTCGTGTTTTTGACGGGATGAGGAGTGCTGAGCTGCTGCATGCCGCACGGCGAGTCGTCACACATATAACATAAATACGAGACCCCGCATCCCCACATGCGATATGCGTTATCAGCACCCGCTGCCTGTTGCGTCTTACTTGAGGGCATAGGAGTATCCAGATACGACCTTTTAACTGGATGAAGGTACTGACCGTTGGAGTCGGTGATTGGAGTGTCTGAAGCGTGCGCCTGTGGGAAAAGTACCATGCAGGAGCTGCGACGTTTAATGACCCAATCAGCCGTGCCACCGCCTATGTTTTGTAAAGTAGCTACGGTTCTGACATACGTTGAGCCCAAGTGGAAGTACCCGACATCGCCCAAGAGTTTGGGTATTCGGGGGAATACTTGTAGCAATCCAGTGATCGACTACAATAACGACGATCATAACATCGATGACCATGACCCCGACGACCATAACATCAAATAACAATGAGGACGGTAGCGACAACACGATATGGACGACGCTCAGAATACTTAAGAAAAAGCTAAAAAAAAATCTCAGGGCAATATGAACGATTAAAAAGCTAACGTAGGCAGTAATAGGCCGAAGCAGAAAATGTGTTGCCAGTTGCCACATTTCGCTAATGACTTAGATCAGTCAGCTGAATATTTAGGTAAACCGAAACGAGGCTTCCCTTTTTCTCCCAGGCAGAATTACAAAGAGTTCCATATAAGAGTACCTGTTTGTATTGGTCGGTGGAAGCCTGTCTTGCATGTCGACAGATTCGCTCCTGTTGGTCTATGTTTTGAACTCGACAGTGACTCTGACCCCAACGGGACGGCCCGTGTCGACCAGCCTCGCCTTCAACTCCTTCGCCCTTTCCTCTTCACCGACAACTTCACCGATCTCTAGTCTCAGCTCCTTCAACGAGGGCGGCCGACTTTCCAAAAATTCCATGATCTTCCATTCCAGAGTCTCCCATCTTGCCGCCTCGGCATGACCGTCTTCACAGTTGAGATCAGCCCACTGATATTTCCACCAGAAAGACATCTCATGGGTAATTGTAAGCACTTCGAGTGTTTCTGGCAAAATATCGATGAGATCAGCGGTGCCTTGCGTCTGCCAGCCAAGAAGAACGGGCATGGAAATGGTAAGGTGAGTCAGGCTGGTCAAATCTTCCAGCGAACCGATCGAACCGCGGATGCCCCAGGGTCCTGGCCCGCCACAGTCGATGGCCGTTGACGACCACAAGGTCAATGACAGCGATAGTTCCTTGAGTGATTCCTTTAGAGGTGCCAGAGCAGTTTGCAGGGTTTCCATGTTGAGCCATTCTTTCGCGCAGTCGGCGTCGATAGCGATATTGACTCGCAAGACCTCGAGAGTTGGGGAGTTTTGAATGATTGTGGCAATGTTGTCTTCTATGAGTTGACATCTTTTCAAGACCAAGGTCTTCAGTGTCGGTGCTGTAAGCAATGAAATCGGCTTAATCGGCTTTCCGCCATCATCCACTCTGTGCAGCTCAAGCGTCTTGATCGAAGGCAGGCTGAAGAAAGGCAGAAAGGATTCTGGGTAGATGCAGAATCCGAAATCCTTCGCAAGATCACCGTCGAGGATCGGTATGCTAAGTTGGAGTGTGTCAAGGCTGTTGAGAACGGAGCTGTTGTTCGAGGCGGATATGAGCTGCCCTAAGGTGCACAGGAATGGGTCTCCGGAAGGGCGAGCTTTGCCTCCGTCATCGTAACTGGCTCGGTCAAAGGTCTGTATCTCTAGGGTTGTCGCTGATGAAAGACGAGACACGACAGCAGCTATGACATCTGGCAGTTGAAGCTCTCCAGTAGCTTCGTCCTGCAAGTTGGCCAGCCATGATCCGAGAACAGCTCTTTCCTGCTCGTCGAAGTTCTGGGTGCAAAATTCTCGTCCAAGGCGATGAGTGCTACGCGTGCCCCGCAGCGTCACACTTCGTATGTTGCTGATTTGCGCGGCATTTCGCACTATAAAGCGTACTTGGCTGATGACTTTGGGTATTGAGCCATCATCACTCCAATCCCAGCAAATTTCATCTTCAATATGTGTCGTCATTTTAGACCTCGTGGTACTTTAGTGTTTTGTTTGTGATGATTGTGTATGCCCCACAAAGGAGTTAGTCCAACCTAGGTAGGCTAGAGTGGACATCTTACCGCAGCATTCTGCCCTGTATCCGTCATGTTGGGTAGAATCCCCTGTAAATTTAGTTGCTCACTGGCTATGGGATGCGATCAAACACCCCCGGGTACGGCAGCCTGCAGGGCTCACTAGGTCAAAATTGCCAAGGCGTATAGGGCTACACTAGTATAGGTAGGAGGGCTAGTAAATATTTAATTTAGCGAGGGTTTCTACTTTTTTAAAACTTCTAATTAGCTAATAGTAGTGAGGGTAGTTAGTTTATATATTAAAGGTAGTTAGTCTATATATTAAAGGTAATTAGCTTATACGCCCTATTTTAAATACCTTACTAAAGTATACCTCTAACTTCTTTTTTTTTCCCTATACTTACTATAAATTAGTAAGTCTTCTTTATTTATATAGCTTTTTTATATAATCTTATACCCTCTATTATTAATTAGATTAAATTTTAATTTAAATAGTAGTATATATTATCCTAATAAGTCTTTAGTATAACCTCCCCCTTTTATACTTCTACCTTAATCTATATAAATCTTTATTTAATAATATTTTATATCCTCTATATATATCTATATAATAATATAGCTCTCTTTAATAACTCCCTCTTTAATAAGAATAATAACTTTATTATTAACTCTAATAAACTTATTAATATCTATATAGAGGATAGTAACTCTAAGTTTAAAGAGAACTTTATATATAAGCTTATTTTAGCTAAAATTAGAGGTATATAGCTTTTACTTACTCTTATAAAATACTTTAAAGAGAATAAACTTTCTCTAGCTTTATTAATAGTATACTACTTTTTATATAAATATATAGTTTTATTTCTATTTTATATTTTTACTAACTTCTTTATAGATATAATTAAAAGTATAAATAATTATCTTATTAAATATATCTTTAATACTAAAGATCTTAAAGTAATATATTTCTATATATTTTTATATATATTTTATTAATCTATATATAAATATCTAACTTTATTACTCCTTATTCTAAGCATAATAAAACTAGTTAGTATTAATATATAATATCTTATATAATAATAAGAATACTTATAAGAATACTTACTTACTTTAATATTCTATATAAAATAAAATAATAGACTTTAAAGTATAAAACCTTATATAAAAATACTTTATTTCTTATAACTTATAACTATGATATTAATTATATAATATATATAGTTATATAAGTACTTTATATAATTAGTAGTTTAGTAGGTTATATTTTAGGTTATTTTTCCCCTTACTTTTCTTTACTTTAGGGAATAACCTACTAATAATATTAATAGGAATTATTATATTATATCTCTTCCTTTATTATTATCTATATAATTAAATACCTATAAATGCTTAGGATTATTACTTTTTATTATAATATAAGCCTATCTATAACCTTATACTATATAGGTATATATACTACACCCCTAAATACGCTTATACCTATATTAATAGTTAGTATAGATATAAGATTCTTAATATAAAATAGGTATAGAATTATAATTTAATCTTAATCTAAATATATAGAATTAAGCGTTCTAATATAGAGGTGTGCACTAGCTATAAGAGGGAGAATAGCCCTTTCTTAAAGTGTGTTATCCTATCTATATATATAGATATATATAGTAGCTATATATATAATAGTAGTACTTTTAGATACTCCTTTAGTTTATATTAATCTATATATCTTTTATTCTTAAGTACTACTTTATTAACTTCTATATAGTTACTAAAGAGAAAGTTATAACCTTAATTAAAACTACTAAAGCTCTTATTATTATACTTTAAGCTTAGCTAAAAGTATATAGCCTCTATTACCTTTAAGCTTACTTATATAAAGGTAATTAAGGTTACTTATACTAAATATATATTTATCTTAATATTATATAATATTTTACTTAATACTATATCGTCTATTAGTAATATGCTTATTTCTATTATAAAGAAGTATAGTAAGATTAGCTTTAATAAGTTCTATTTTATTTTAATATTATCTATATAATTACTAATAATATTATTAGATATTAATAAAATCTTAGAGCTATTTATTACTTCTAATTAAGAGTAAGCTTATCTACTTATATCTAATTAGTCTTATATATATTTCTATATCTCTATAGAATAGTTTTTAGCTTAGTTATAAGTATATAAAACTATTAACATATAATATCTTATATAATAATAATAATACCTATAATAATACTTATAATAATATAATAATACTTACTTACTTAAATATTCTATATAAAATAAACTAATAGACTTTAAGGTATAAAACTTTATATAAAAATACTCTATTTATTATAACTTATAACTATAATATTAATTATATAATATATATAGTTATATAAATATATTATATAATTAGTAGTTTAGTAAGTTATATTTTAATTTATCTTTCCCCTCACTTTTCCTTATTTTAAGGAATAACCTACTAACTATAATAATAAGAATTATTATAATATATCTCTTCCCTTATTATTATCTATATAATTAAATATTTATAAATACTTAGGATTATTACTTTTTATTATAACTTAACCCTATCTATAACTTTATACTATATAGGCGTATATATTACGCCCCTAAATATATTTATACCTATATTAATAGGTTATAAGCTTAGTTTAGAGATAATTTCTATTCTTTTTACTTCTTTATTTCTCTCCTATTTTTTTTATAAAACCTTACTTCTATTTAAAAGTTATATATACTAAAAATTAATTTTTTAAACGTTTTTCTATTTATACTACTTTTATAGAAGCTAATATATTAGTTAGATTAGTAGTTTAATTTTATAAAATATACTTTTTATAAATCTATATATCTAATCCTATATAAATTAATTATACCTCTATTAATCCTTCTTTAAATAGATAGTTTCTTACTACTACTTTATTTAATTTATATTTTTTAGATTATTTTTTTAAATTATCCTCTAGTTTACTCTTAATTTAGTTTAAACTTATATTTATAGTATAATAAACTTCTTCTTAATTAATTTACTATATAAAATATATATCTCTTTAGTTAGATAGAAGTTTAGCTAAAGAAAATATTAATTAAAAAGAAAGAAAAAACTACTTTTTTTTTTCTAAGTTAAACCTTAACCCTCTAGGTTTTTAACTCTTATAATATTACTCTAAGAATTACTATATTATATATATAATAGCTTTTAAGTTATATAATTTTACTATTATTTATCCTATATAAGGCTTATAACTATATATTATAACCTATTAAAGTAATAATAATTAATCCTAAGGTTTAATTCCTAAAACTTATAAGCTTTAAAAATTATAAAGTATAAGCTATATATATTAAAGCTCTACTATATAGTAAAAATATTACTATAAACTTTATTAAGTTTATTTCTTCTATTAATAAAGATAAAAACTATAAAGCTTTAAGTTATATATAGTTATTTTATAATAATAAGTTACTTAGGGTTATAAAAAATAATTTTAATATTTATATAACTTAGAAGTATTTAAAAACTCTATATAAGCTTATAGGTTTTATAAATAAGTTTTTAATTTATAAAGAGTTCTTTAATACTTCTTTAGATAACTTTAAATCTATAGAAGATTATATAAATAAAATAAAAGACCTTATAAATAACTTATCTTATAATTAGTTCAAACTACTTAATTAAGTAGTTATAGTTTATATACTTAATAGTCTAAATAAGACTTATAAAGCTTTTATAACTTCTATAATTTAATCTCTTAAGACTAACTTTACTACTTATAACTTAAACTCTTTATATATTAGTCTTATAAATAAATATAAGAGGAAAAGAGGTAAAGAAGTAGTTAATAATATTATTACTAAAGGTAATAAATAAAATAAAAAATAAAATAAAAACTAAGAAAATAATAAAAATAAAAATAAAAGTAAAATAAATAAAAAACTTTAGAAAGAGTAAAAAGGTTTATATTATAAAATTTATAAGAAAATAAACTATATTAAAGAAAACTATACTTTTCTATATCCTAAAAAAGTATCTAGCTAATAGAAAAAACCTTCTATTAGTATTAATAGTATTAAAAATAAAGAAAATAAAGTAGTTAATATAACTATTATAGATAATATTACTCCCTATATATCTTTTAATAATCCTAAAAATCCTATAGATTTAATAGATTTATTTTCTAATAAAGAAGAAGGAGATATTCTTTTTAAAAATATATATTATTTAACTCTTAATAATATAAATAAAAATACTAATAATCTTTTTTTAAGTTATTTAATTAACTAGTCTATTATTAAAGAAAAAGGAAAAGTAAAGAGTTATACTAATAAGAATAAAAAATAGTTAATTTTTATATTAATATTATAGTTATTATTTATATAGTTAATAATTATAACTTTATAAAAAATCCTATAAAAATAAATAAAATAATAAAATAGGGAGAAGTAAAGACTTTTATTTCTACTTTAAAAGGTAATTTAATAATATACCTTAATAATAATAATATTATACTAAAAGATATTTATTATATACTTAAACTAAGTATTAATCTACTTAGTTAATTTAAGTTAGATTTATTAAGTATTACTTCTATTATATAGAAATAACCTATTTTATATAATATTAATAAAGATTATATTATTACTATAAGGGTAAAAAAGAATAACTTATATTTCTTTTAATTTCCTATTAATAATAATTATTATTATATATATAATACTATAACTAATAATAATATAAATAATAATAATAATAATAGCCTCTAAGTATAGTATAAACGTTTTAGATATATATATTTATAAACTTTTTTAAAAATAAAAGATAATATTTATTATAAGATAGTAGTTAGTATTAAGAGAATAATGCAGTTAGGGTCTATATTAAATAAGAACTGAATCTTAGCCTGCTTTTTAGTAGCTAAGTAGTAGCTAGAAGTAGGCCCCTCTTTTTAAAATAGCTAATAATATTTTAGTAAAGGCTAGAGGTATTAAGCTTATAGGCTTTATAATAACTAAATCCCCTTTAGTAGACTATTTTTAGTTTAGAATTAGGATTAGCTAATCTTAAATATTTTATAAAAAGCTTATTAAGAAAGTAATTACCTTATTTTACCTTCTTATTTATTAACTAATTAGAAAAATTAGAGCTATATAGTTTTTTAATCTATATATTTATTTATTTTTAGCTCTTTTCTATAGTAGATTTTCTCTTTTTAAAAATATTTAGCTATTTATCTATATTTAGATTGCTCTACTTTTATAATCTATAAATAATACTACTATAGATTATTAGTTTTATAGTATATATAAGGATCTAATAATACCTTAAGATAATAACTCTCTTTACTATTACTTTTTATAATATATTAGTGCCTTTTTATTATAATAATCTACTTCTCTTTATACTATTAGTTTTTATAATTTAGTCTTTCTAGCTTAAATAGATTAAACTTTATGTTATATATATTAGGCTATTAATTATCTCCTTCTTAATATTAATAAATAAGAGGAAACTAATTAAGAGAGTAATATTATAGCTATTAATCTAATTAATTAGGCGTTAAGCTAAGTAAGTATAGTAATTATATATCTTTTTTAAAGCTAATATTAATAAGTTTAGCTATTTAACCTTAGTAAAGAGATAGAATTTACTCTTAGTAAACTATTAGAAGAGGATAATAAATATCTCCTTTCTTTTAAAGTTCTTTAGTTTATTAGTAATTAGTCTTTAGACTATTATTTAAACTTTATTTTATAATCCCTTAGTCTTAAGTATAACTATAAGGAAAAGCTTAAAGATATTTAATAGCTTTTATAAGAAGCTTAAGTAAGTTATATTTTTTTATATTTTTAAGGTTAAATTAATTAGTTTTTAGTAGGAAATTAATATAGATAAGATTATTAATTAAGCTATAGAGGATTTTAGAGATAAGTAGGAATTTTAGGAGTTTATAGTATATAGCTATTCCTTAGGGTTTTATAGTATTATTAATTTAGGTTTAAGAGGGAGCTTTTAATAATAAGCTTATACTTACTATTAAGCTTTAGAATATAGCTTTTTTAGTTAATATTACTTTAGTTAATATTAATCTTAGCTTTCTTAGTATAAGTTTATTAAGTTTTTTTAATAATACCTCTTTAGATAGTAACTCCTCTAATAAGCCTATTTTTATTTATTTAGATTACTCTTATTACTCTTACTACTTAAATATTTTAAGTAGGGATTACTTTAGTTACTATAGCTATTTACTACTTATTTCTAAAGGAGTACTAAATAAACTAAAGTATAATAGTTTTCTTAGCGTTTAGTTTTACTTCTATTATATCTATATTACTATAAAAGTATAAAAAGAAAGTAAAAACCTCTATAATAAGCTACCCCTTATAGAGTATATCTATACTTTAGATAGTAATATATAATATACTTAATATTATACTTATAGAGCTTTTTATATTATAGTAATCCTACTTTTTCTATATATTTTAAAAGTATTTTGCTAATAAATTTTAGTATAATATACTCTAACTATCTTAAATAAATATTAAGATATCTTATTTATTATTAGTAGATTTCTTTATTTTATTTATTTAGTAGAATTTAATACTATTAAAGTAGAGTTATATAACCTTATTAAAAAGGTTTAAGATATATTTTATTTACTTAATATTATATATTATTAGGAGTTTTCTTTTTTAGCTTTTAAAAAGATCTTTAAGGTATTACTTTATTTTAGTATTTATTCTAAAAATATTTACTAATAGTTAAATAGTAATTTTAGTAGGAGTATACTTCTTTTTTTAATAACTATAGATATATTACTTACTATTAATTTATATCTATTTAGGGTTTTTATCTTTATACTAACTTAAAAGAGATAATAAATATAATTAAAACCTTTAGGTTTTACTACTATTTTTAAGTTTCTAGAACTAATTTAATTTTAAGGAATACTATATAAATCTTTTCTTTCTACCTAAAGATACTAACTATATAATATAATAGATCTTTAAGCGCTATATAATTTATACTAGCTTCTATTAAATATTTTATTAATATACTTTTTAATTAGTAATTAATTAGTATATTATAGCTTTCTCTAAAGAGATTTTATATTATTTTAAAGCTTTTACTAATAAACTTCCCCTATTTAGTCTTATTTATTAAGTAGTTAATTTTCTAGTTTTATTAGTTTTATCTTTTTATAGTTTTATTTTTTAGCTTAATTTAGTTTATCTTTTAGCTTAAAATTATAACTTTAGTCTATTTAAAAAAGTTATTTATACTTTTTACTTTTTAATAAGAGGAAAGTAATAAGTTTATAATATTTTAGTTATAGTTTTAATTAAGTTTAGCTTTAGATTAGTAATAATTTTATTCTCTTTTTAGTTTTTTCTTTTAGCTATTTTTTATTTCTTTTATATTTTTTTATATTATTATAAAGCTTTTTAAGTATTACTTATATTATTTTTATTAACTTAAGAGTTATATTTTAATAGCTATTTAGTCTATTTAATTAAATAAAACTATCCTTCTTTAGTATCTTAATAGCTTACTACTTAATCTAACTCCTATTAGATATCTTTATTTTTTAGGTTTAAGATAAATAAAAGTTTATTTTTTTAATTATTTTTCTAAAATTTAAATAAACTAATAGGGAAGATATTATATAGATATATATACTTATTAGGGAGAGCTAAGCAATAAGCTTACTTTCCTATATAGTTTAAAATTTAGAATAGTTTTAAGAAATATAAGGATAGCTTCTTCTCTCTAGCTTTAAAATATAAGTTTCTTATAGAGAGGAGGATTAGTTATCTTTAATAAAACTTTTAATCTTTATAATAGTTATTATACTTTTTTTAATAAGATTTTATTAATTTTTATTAGGATTCCTATAAGCTATTATAAAGATTATTTAGTTTTTTTAAATAGTCTCTTACTCTTTATATCTCCCCTTTTTAGATTTTATCCTTAAGATCTTTTTAAAAATTAAGATAATACTTAAGTAATACCTTTATAAAGGCTTTATTAATAGTAGAGTTTCTTATATTATTATATATAAATATTACTATAAGTAGTAATTTAATTTAGTTTAATTATAATTTATTTATAAAATAGTATAAATATTACTTTAAAGTTTTATTTATAACCTCTATTTATCTATTAGTTTATAGATAAAATATAATTAAAAGCTTATATTTTATTTTATTATAATAATAAAGATCTATTTAAATTTAGCTAATAAATAGTAGCTTCTTATTACTTATAATTCCTCTAAATAATCTATATACTAACTCTACCTTTTTAAAAAAAAGTTTAACTAATTTTATTATAGTTATAGTTATATTAATAATAAAGAATAAATAGAACTTAATAAATTAATCTATAATTACTAAAATAGAGTTATAATATTTTTAGCTATCCTATAGGAGTAGTAAGCTAGTAATTATATTTATAGAGATCTCTTTAAAAGGTTAGTTTAATAGTAGTAATAATTATAATTTCCTATAAAGTTAATATTTTTTCGTTTTAGTTATATTATAAACTTTATAACTATTAATATATTCTTTAATATTTTAGTTAAGATTTATCTATTAAAACTTCTTTTAGATAAGTTTAATAGTTTTATTTCTATTAAAATATCTTATTAATAGATTATTATAATAGAGAGATAAAATCTCTATTTAAATTAATATTTTATTAAGAATAAAAATATAATTTTTATACTTAAGGAGATTAGTTTTTAAACTTTAGTATTTTAGTAGATTCCCTCTATTAATTTAGAGATATTACTTTTAGTATTAAGAATTCTTAGATTATAGTTTTTTAATAGATTTCTCTAAACTTAAAGTTATTTTAAAGTTATAAACTTATTTATCTTTTATAATATATTAAGCTTTAGCTTAAATTACTACTTAAATACTTTATACTTTTTTAACTTTAGTTTAATCTAATTAAGATTTCTATAGTAGTTTAACTTTTTTAGAAATACCTAATAAAAAGTTAAGATTAAAGATTTCTTTATTATAATAATTAAGGCGTTTTAAAAGCTTATTAATAAAGTTATTTTTCCCTTAGTAATAATAAATAATAAAGTTATAAAGTATAAAATAAATATATTAATAAGCTTATTTTCTTATAATATAGGTTTAAGATATAAAAAAGCTTAAGTTTTAGTAATTAATTAAAACTTCTATAAGATATTTTAATCTTTCTATATAGTATTACTAAGTTTTAAAAAACTTAATAATAATATATATTTCTTAATCTAATATATACTAATTTAGTTTAGCTCCTTTAAACTTTTAGAATTAAAACGCTATAAAATACTAATAGCTATCTTTATATTTTTATAATAAGATATTAGAAGTAGTAAATTATAATATATCTATTTTAATTCTTATTAGCTTTTTACTATTAAAATACTATAGAACTAAGGTATATTAAAAAGCTAAATAAAATAATTAAAAAGTAATTAGTTTTACTTAACTAAACTTTATAAAGTTTAGCTTTTTATTATTTTTATTACTTTTTAATAGTTTTATTAATAGTTTTATAATATAAAAGTATTTTAGGATAAACTAATAATAAAAGTTATAAAATCTTAAAAAAACTTAAATATTATAATAAGTTTTTAGGATTAGCTATAAAATAATAGCTTCTATATAGCTAGAAGCTATAGAAACTCCTTTAGGAGATAAAATAAACTTTAGAAAATTTATACTCTTTTAGTAGAATAAATATTTAGAAAAGTTAATATATAGTTAAACTTCCCTTATTTAGTTTAAAACCTAAAGAATATATTAAGTATAAATCTTTTAATTTTTAGAGAAAATTAGAATATTATCTAAGTAAATAATATAGAAAATATTAGTAATCCCCTTAAAAATAGAGTTAATATAGTTCTAAAATATAATAAAGGTATTAGTTAAGCTAAAAGGTATAACTAAGTATTTATATAGTTTATATTATATATAAAAAGTAGTTTTCTATTTATACCTTTCTATAATATAGATCTAATAATATACCTCTTTTATATTAATTTTAGAAAACTATTATATATTAGTAATATAATCTAAAATTTTTAAGATTAAGGGTAAAAAGTATTAATTCTTAATTATAACTTAATTAAGACCTTAATAATTAATATATAACTATAAACTCCTATCTTTTTTAAGGATAAAAATTACTAGAGAGCTAATAAAGCTCTATAAAATATAGATATAACTACTTCTTAAGTTCTTATTAATATAAGCTTTTAAAATCTTTAATTCTTTAAGAGAAAGAGGGTAAATAAGCCTTTAAAGTAGTTTTTTTTTTTCTATAATTTTAATCTTATAGTTATAAGATCTTTATAAAAGAAGGATATTAGCTTTAGATAATTTTAATATATTAGTAGTAGATAATAATTCTAGAGGAATAATAACTAAAAGGGAGGTATTACCCTCTTTATAGTCCTCTTTATCTAAGAGGGAAATTAGTTCTAAAAAGGTAATAATTATATATATATATATAGCTAATTAAGCTTTTTTAGTAAACTAAAATCCTTTAAATACCTCTTAAGTTTTTTAAGAGAGAGTTTAAAACTATTAATACTATTTAGTACCTCTTAAGTAGATATTTAGATTTTAGATAGTTATTATAGAGAGGAGTATTAAACTCCCCTCTAACTAAAAGTTATAATTAATAGCTATATAAAAATATATAAATAAATAAATAGCTTTTTAGGAGTTAATAACTATAAGTAGGATTTAATATACTCTATAAATAAGGATTTATAGGTAATTAACTATTTCTAAAAGAGGAGTATTAATCTTAGTTTAATTTAATCTATATAATTTAGTAAATTTAAATAAAATTAAATTATATTTAGTAGTAATATTTAAATTAATAAAAATATATAGTTACTCTTAATAACTTTTAATATAAATAAATATATAAAAATAATAAGTAGTTTTTAAGATAAGCTTAAGAGAAATATAAGAATCTACTTTAAAGCTTTAGCTTTTCCTAACCCTAAAGTAAAAGAGTTTATTATAAATTAAATAGTAGAAGATCTTTTATTTTTTCTTTTAGATTCCTTCTCTTTCTTTAAGTATTTTAGAGATAGATAGTTAAAGCTACTATAAGTATAATATTTTAAAAACTAGCTATCTTTATTTAAGTAGTTTTCTATTTATAGAGAAGAAGTAAAAATAGAGGATTTAGAGTAATCTTAGGATTTATTTATAGAATAATAACGTTTTAAAAAAGATTTATTATTATTTTAAAAATCCCTTTTATACTTATAATTTTTCTTTATAACTTATTATATCTAATTAGCTAAAATAACTATTTTAATATAAGTATAAGAGAGAGTTATAAATATTTTATATATATTATTTTAAAGTTCTTTAAGAAGTTTTATATAATAAGAATATACTTATTCCTTTTCTAGTTAATATATAAATTTATATTTTAAAGACTAAAAATAATAGTTAAAGTTAATAAGGTTTTAATTCTCCTACTATTTAATATTAATAAGGTCTTATATAATCTTTAGCTCTTAAAATATTATATCTTTTAAGAGAGTTTTAGTTTACTCTAAAAACTTAAAGTAATCTATAGCCTCTTTAAAATATTTTAGTAGCAGATTAGAGATATATTAATATTATTAAGTATAATATATAGACTTTATATATTCTAGCTTATTAAGAATCTTAAGTTAATCTTTTTTAAACTTTTTTAAAATATTTAGATAGGCTTACTTAAAATTAGCTATCTATTTATCTTAATAGTAAAATATATACTTATTAGTTAAGATCTTAATATTTTTAATTTTAAGCTTTAAGCTATTCTTAGATAAATTACTATAAAGAGATTAATATTTCCTTACTACTTTAGTTACTTTTTTATTAATTTATTACTTAATTTTAAGTTATTACTTTAATTTAAGAATTCTATATTATAGTATAAGATTTAGATTTTTTATTTTATTATTAAAGTTAGAGGAATTAGACGTTTAAAGGATTACCCCTTTAAAGCTTTAATTTAAAGTTTTAAACCCTTCTTAAGATAGACTAATAAGTAGAGAGTAGCTAAAAGATAATCTATTACTTATAGTTACTTAATTATCTATATATTATATTATTATCTTAATAGTAACTTAAAGAGAAGATTTAGAATTATTATAAGATAATAGTTAGTATTAAGAGAATAATATAGTTAGGGTTTATATTAAATAAAAACTAAATCTTAGCCTACCTTTTAGCAGCTAAGTAGTAGCTAGAAGTAGGCCCCTCTCCTTAAAACAGCTAATAATACCTTAGTAAAGGCTAGGAGCGTTAGGCTTATAGGCCTTATAATATACTTTTAGCTTATTTTTATTATAAATTATTTATTAAGCTTAAGATTAATTACTTTAGTCTCTAAAGACTTAATCTATTATTAGTTTATAACTTATAACTTAAACTATAACCTTAGTGTACTATTACTATATATTAATTTTTAGTTTCTATTAGTAAACCTTATTATTAAATAGCTAACTATAGTATTTTAATTACTCTTATTTAATAAGTTAATTATTAATACCTACTAAATAATATAAATAAGATATCCTCATATACTTCTACTAAGTTACTTACTTTAGAAAGCTCTTTTTCCTCTTAATAATAAGCTAAAAGCTTAGTAGAGGAACTTAAAGGAGCCCTAATAGTAGTAGACTTAAATAATAAAGTTACCCTTAAAAGGGAAACTTATAATAAGTTTTAAGCTTAAGTTAAGAAAAGAGATAATAATATTACTAAGGTATAAACTATATATAATAAAACTACTAATAAACTTTAGGGCTTTAAGTAAATAATCTAAGAACTTAGTAATAAACCTTAAAGACTTATAGACTTTAAAAGTAGAATTACTTACCTAAGAAAATAAAGTAATAACTTACTTATATAAGAACTCTAAAATGAGGTTAACACCCTTTAAGCTGCTGCTAATATTATTACTACTCCTATAGGAGGAAAATAGAAACTTAAATTTAGTAGCCTTATTACTTATAATAATACCTAAAGATAACTTAAGTTATTCTTAATCCAAATCTAAACTTATTAGAACTTCTATTATAATAACTTTACTAATTAAATAGAGAAGGTTATTTATATAGCTACCTACTTTTATAGGTAAGCCCTTAAGTAGTTTAAACCTATCTAAGAAGAATTCCTTAAGTATAAAACTCTAGATAAATACTCTATAGAAATATATAATATCTATAGCAGTTTTTAGGGATTTAAGGATATTTTATAATCCCTCTTTTAGGACTTAGATAAAAAACGCTAAACTAAATATAACCTTATATAGTTATAATAGACTAAGTTAGCTAAAGAATATATTACTACTTTTAGATAACTTAGTATCTAACTAAACCTAACTAAAGAAACTAAGATTTTTATATTCTACTAAGGACTTAAAGATAATATTAAGGATAAAATAGTTAAACTAGATAAACCTAAAGATTTCTTTTAGTATACTAATATAGCTATTAAGATTAATAATTAACTCTTTAAATAAAGAAAAGAGAAAAGCAAAAGATAATAGAAAACTAACTTTAGACGTAAATACTAATAGTAACCTTAGTATAAGTTTAATAACTAGTAGAATAATAATAAACCTTATAATAACTAGAATAATACTTATTAAAATACTACTTATAGATAGTATAGTAAACCTATAGACCTTAGTATAATAACTAAACCTAATAATAAAAAACTATAGAACTTTAAGTATTATAACTATAATAAGTAAGGATATATTACTAAAGACTATAAATAACCTAAGAAGCTCCCCTAGAAGCTAATAGTAGAATAACCTTAATAAGTTAATATAATTATAAAAGCTTTATATATATCTTAGTTATAGACTAGATATTATAATAATAACTATTAGATCTATCTTAAAGATAAAGAAATATTAGGATACTACTTAAAAGATAGTAACCTTAGATAAACTAGATATAATATAACTATCCTAAGAACTTATCCTAAGACTTTAGCTATAATATATTAAAATAATAATAAGATCGCTAAGAAGCTAATTAAATAACTTAATAAGATACTATAAATCTAATATTTTAAACCTACTAATACCCTACTTACTATATATAAGTGAGAACTAAAGAAAGATAATAAATAATAACTTAAGCGATTATAGATTACTTAACTTATATATCTCTAAAAAATCTAAGAAGAACTAAATAACTCTATCTAATACTAATAGTTTAAAATAATTACTATATATATAGAATAATATAAATATATATATAGAAACCTTATAAGGATTAAATAAATTAATTAGGAACTTAATAAGTAAGTTAAAGAGAAATCTAAAGAAGAACTAGAATACTAATATAATCCTCTAATAGAGTAGTAACTCCTTAGTATAACTACTAACTAAACCTTTAGAGAAAGCGAAAGTTCACTCTATAACTTAGATAAACTTTACGATATTATTTAATAACACGCTTAAGTAGAGATTACTTATAAGTTTACCCTTAGTATAGATAACTTTAGCTCTAAAAGAGAATCTAAAGATTAAGAGGATAAAACTAAGTAACTCTTAGAGTATTAAGAAGTTAACCTATTTTAAGATAAATAATAATATTATTTTTATAATACTATAGTAGACTAATAAGATTAAAACTACACCTCTTAGCTATATATAGAAGACTACTCTATACTGAGAAGTAACTACTAACTTTATTAAACCCTCTTCTAGCTTTAGTATTTCTATAATAAGTATAAGAAATATATAGGAGATAAGTATAACTACTAACTTTACCCTAGAAGACTTAATAATAAACCTATTAAGAAGGTCTATACTATATATATTATAATTAGATAGATAATAACGACTTTTAATAGAAGGATTACTACTTTTTAATTAAGCCTTTAGTTTCCTATAAGATATTAATATAATAATAATATAAAATAGGATAAATACTAATATAATAAATACTAAATCTATTACTAAGATAAGGCTTACGCTTAGAGAATTATAAAGAATAGACTAAAACCTCTTTAAGTTAGAATCTATAAGAGCAGCCTCACTAAGGTAGTATAGGAAGGAAAATAAATCACCTACCTAAGATAACTAGAGCAGTTAAAAAACTAGACTTACCTACTGATAAAAGATTTAGAATAAAAAAATAATCTGCTTCTGTTTATCCTAGAAGAATATAGAGTTTATAAAAAACTCTTTACAGCTGAATTAGAAACTAAGCTACTTAAATATACTAGTTTTAACTATAAAATCCCCCTTAAGAAAGGAAAGAAACTATAATTTAATAAGATCTATAGACTTAACTTAATAGAAATAGAAGCTTTAGATAAGTACCTTAAAGAAAACCTATAGAAAGGTTATATTAGACCTTTAATATTACTAATAGAAAGCTTAATCCTATTTATACTAAAGAAAAATAGAAAACTATAATTATATATTAATTATTATATACTTAATAAAATAATAATTAAGAACTACTACTTACTACTTCTTATAGATAAAATAAAATAACTCCTCTATAGAGCTAATTAGTTTATAGCTCTTAACCTTAAAGGGGCTTATAACTTAATTAGAATAAAGTAAGGAGAAGAATAGAAGACCACCTTTAGGATATAAAAAAGATATTTTAAGTATCTTATTATACTTTTTAGTCTTACTAATATACCTATAACGTTTTAAAATATAATTAATACTATACTATAATAATATGTTAATATTTATATAGTTATCTATTTAGATAATATTTTTATCTTCTCTCCTACTCTTAAGAAATATAAAGAAGATATATATAATATTCTATAAACCTTTTAAGAAACTAAACTCCTAGTTAAACCTAAAAAAAGTAAGTTCTATATATAATAAGTAGAATACTTTAGATTTACTATTACTTTAAAGGAAGTTAGTATATCTAAAAATAAAATTAAAACTATTTAAGAATAGCTAACACTAAAGAACTTTAAAAAAGTCTAAAGATTCTTAGGTTTTATTAACTTTTACTAAAAATTTATTAAGAATTATAGAAAGATTAATATAGCTCTTACTAACTTTAGCTATAAGAATAAACTATTCTAATAAGAGGAACTATAATAAATAGCTTTCTAGAAAATTAAGAACTTTATTATTAGCGAATTAGTCTTTTTAATTTTAAACCTTATAAAACTATTTAAAGTAGAACTTAATATATTAGATTATATAATTAGAGTGTAATTATTATAATAAGATTTAAAAGGATACTTATACTTTTATACTTTCTTCTCTAAGAAACTTAAAGGATTTAAGCTTAATTATAAAATCTATAATAAAGAACTTATAGTAATTATTAAAGCTTTTAAGGAATAAAGACTTAAACTTTTTAGAATTATTTATAAAGTATTTATATATTCTAACTATAAGAACCTTATATATTTTATAACCTTAAAAGTACTAAAGAAATAATAAGTATAATAGTTAGAATTCTTATTAGGATTTAACTTCTAAATTATCTATAGAAAAAGATTAGATAATAGTAGAGCTAATATTTTTAGCTAAAGATTAAATTATAATATCTTAATACTTAAAGAAACCTAAGTAATCCTTAAGAAAGATAACTATAGAGACTTAATACTAGCAGCTAAGCTCTTAATAATAGCTAGATAACTTAATACTAGCCTACTTAGTAAGTTAGATAATAAAGCTATTATAGAATTTTATATATATCTTATATATAGTTATTAAGGGATTATAAAAACTTAGAAATAACTATAATAATAATATAGAGAAAAAGTTATTAGAGAATATATAATAAAAGTAATTAAAGATTATAAGGTCTACTTTAAAAGTAAACCTACTTAATATTAACCTTATAATATACTATAACTTTTACTTATACTATAAACTACTTAGTAATCTATATTATTTAACTTTATTATTAAGCTACTAAAATCTTAAGAACTTTTTATAAGAGTATATTATAATAGTATTTTTATTATTATAAATTAACTTATAAAGTATACTTACTTTATCCTATATAAAGAAGTAAGTAATATTAAAGAATATACTTATATATTTCTTAAGTATATTATTATTAATTATAAAACACCTAAGGAGATTATATTAAATAGAGATAAGATCTTTACTTCTAACTTTTAGAAATTAATTATATTAAGCTTTAGTATTAAATAATTAATATCTACTATATTCTATCTATAAACTAATAGATAAATAGAATAAATTAACTAAATCCTTAAAATATACCTATATATATATATTAATTATAACTAAGATAATTAGGTAGTATTACTACTAATAGCTTAGTTTACTTATAATAGTATAATAAGAGAAAGTATTAAGGAATCCCTTTTCTACCTTAACTATAGATTTAAACTAACTACTTATAGGAAACCCTAAGTAAGACTTTAAGTAGCTAAAGCTATTATTTTAGTATAATAAATAAGAGATATCTAAGAAAATATATAAAAAGAACTAAAATTTATATAGTAAAGAATAACTAAATTTAGTAATAAATAAAGGATTAAAAGACTAACCTTAAAAGAGGAAGATAGTATCTATTTTATATAGTGAAATATTAAAATAAAATAACTAAGTAATAAACTTAATTATAAAAAACTTAAACCTTTTAAAATCTTATAAATAATTTCACTAGTTAATTATAAACTTAAACTCTTAGAAATTATAAAATATTATTTAGTATTTTATATCTTACTATTTAAACTAATATTATAAAGATTATATATAAATAACTTTATTATTATAGAAGATAATAAACTAAAGTATAAAATAGAAAAGCTACTTAATTACTAATATAGAGATAATAAATAAGAATACCTAATTAAATAGAAAAACTATAGTTATAAAGATAATATATAGGAACTTAATAATAACCTACTTAACTATTAAGATAAAATTAATAAGTATATTAAGATATTAGATTATATTAACCTTAGAGATAGATTAAGCTTACTTATAACCTTAGAAAAGTTTAAGGAATATATAAAACATACTAATAAGAGGGAAAAATAAATATAAAAAGAAATAAGATAGAAAAGAAGAGAAGCTAAAAAATAAAAGATATAACTTTTAGTAGCTTAAGTATAACTTAGAGGATAACTCTAACTAATATAAATAAGAAACTTTATTTAGCTAGAAACACTAAAGTATAACTAAGACTCTCTAGATAAGAAGTTTAGAGTATTAGGATTCTAATTAAGGATTAAATCTAAATCTATTATATTAAAACTACTTATAGACTAAACCTCTAATATAGGTAATATAACTAATTCCTCTTTAATAACTTCTTAACCCTTTTAAAATACTATCCTCTTCTACTTATATAAATAATCTAACTATACTATAGACTTATCTAACTTAGCTTATATAGTATATAAAGTAGTAGCTTTCTTTCTTAATACCTCCTCTTTAGCTACTTTAGTATCTTCTAAATATATTACTTTATTTAATAGATAATTAACTAAGAATAAATTAGCTCTACTTATAAGTATTAGAAATATAAAAATATATAAATATAAATAGTATTTACTACTATATTATAAAACTACTTTAAGTAAGTATATTTACTATAAATTTTATTATTAAGAAGTAGTTTATAATATTTCCTTATAAAATAACAGTAAGAATAAGGTATATTAATAATAAAGCTAAATTTAGTAATATATAGTATATAATTATAATAATAAAGAGTAGAAGTAGAACTTAATTTTAATTTTTAGATATAACCTAATATAGTATTAGTATTATAGGTAAATTAAGAAGTATAATTAATAGATCCCTAACTTAAGACTAATAACCTACTTATATTAAGTCTTAAAGATAAGACCTTTAGAGAGGGGACCTAATATTATAACCTATAAATAAAAATAATAACTAAATAACCTACTTAAGCGTTAGGTAACTAAGATAAGATATTTATACTATAGGATTATAAGAATAATAAGAACCTATTTAGTATAGAAGAACTATAAAATAAGCTATATAATAATAAAATAAAGAAATAATTAGTAGAGCGTAGGATAGAACGCTTAGTAATTAATTAGTTCTACTAACTAATTATAATCACTTTATATACCTAAGTGATCACCCCTAAATAGATAAAGAATACTATTTAAGACTTATATATAGTATAACCTAAGCTTAGCTTATAGTTAGACTTCTATAGCTCTTTAGTAATTAACTTAGTATTTATCCTTAAGATACTTTTAGTTTACTTTTACTATAAATCACTTATTAAGCCTAAAACTAATCACTTTAGTCTCTAAAGACCTAATCTATTATCAGCCTATAACTTATAACTTAGACTATAACCCTAGTATACTATTACTATATATTAATCCCCAGCTTCTATTAGCAGACCCTACTGTTAGATAGCTAACTGTAATAAGACTATAATTTAGGTTTTAAGTAATAGTTTATTTTATAAATATAATATACTAAGAGAGGTTTAGAGAGGAGTTAAAGTTTAAATTAAAATATTAAAACTATATAGGAAATAAATTATATTATTATAATATATTACTAATTTCTAATAATAGGAAATTACTATAATCTATTTCCTCTATAGTCTTTTAGCTACTTAATTATCTTCTTATTCTCTAACTACTTCTCTAACTTAATAATAGTAAAAAGCTTCTATAAGCCTATAAACCTTACTATAATACCTATAAGCTAAATAATAATATCTAAGAAGCTTAGTTTAGTTTATCTATAAAGTTTAAAACTTAGCTAGATAGTTTAGTAAGTTCTATATCTAAAACCTCTAATTCTATTAAGTCTTAAGTATTATTATTATTACTTAAGATATTAATAATATCTTAAGTATACTTAATAATAAGTCTATAGATAATAGTATAGGAATCCTTAATATTAAGAATTTTATATTAAAATATTTAATAGATTAATATATTTTAGTCTTTATTTAATTTATAAAGTATAAAGTTTTCTAAAATAAAAAGCTTTAGATAAGAGAATAAAAGTTAGTCTTAATACTTATTATAAATTATAAGAAGGAGTTAATAGAAAATTATCTTAGGTTTTATATTAAAGTATATATAGTAATAGATATATTAGCTAAAACTAAACGCCTATTTAAGGGGAATAAAACTTAAGATAATATAAAAATAGTTATAAGCTATATTATAGAGATTATAATACTTTAGATCCTATTTTAGTATTTTCTAGAAATCCTAAATTAATTACTTAGTAGAATAGCTTTATATAGATTTAGTTATACTTCTAAAAAGAAAAGTAGTATAATATTTATACTTCTTTAAGAAATTATAAATAATATTATTTACTTTTTAGGATAAAATATCTATTTACTTCTAAAGAAGTATATTAGTATAATAATTATAAAAGGATTATTATATTAATTATTATAATAAGGTTATTATAATTATAATTATTATAATAGATTATTATAATAATATTAGAAGTATAATAATATATTTATTTCTTAGGGCTTTAGAGTATTAAAGCTATTAGACTATAGATAGATCTATAAGCTTTATCTAAATTAGTTTTAAAATTCTATAGAACCTCCTTATAGTATTTCTTAGTATAAATTTAAGTAAACTCTACTCTAGCTATATCTTTAAATAAGCTAAAATAAGTTTTATAAATACTATAAAATCTTAAATTATTATTTACTAAATCTAATACTAATAAGAGAGAGAGGAATAATAAGAATATATAAAAAAACTACTACTACTCTTATAGCGATTAATACTTCTTTAGTTTTACTATTACTACTTATACTACTTCTAAAAAAGCTAGTACTTAAAGTAAATTCTTATTATTATTAAGCTTTTTAATAGCTTCTAAGTACTTTATTAAATAATTATTATAGATCTTTATAAGAGTAATTATATAAGTAATATTAATAGATTAATCTTAACTTAAAATATATATAATAGTAAGGAAGTATATAGAGATATTAAGAATAACCTAAATTTAGTGCTATTTAGTATCTTTCAGCCTAAATAGGTAATTATTAATATAATTTATAAACTAAGATTAAATTAGAGCTTAAAGTTTAAAAGTATAAACTAATATTAAAATAGTTAAGTTTTAATATATCTTTATATTAATAATTAGACGTTTAAAGTACTTTTTAAGGTCCTTATCTTTACTATTCTTCTAAAGGTCTAGGAACTATATAGATTATATTAAACTAGCTTTAATCTTAAGCGTAAAGTAGTAAATCTAAAAGAGGATAAGTAATAATAAAGGTAAAAAGTAAGAAATAAAGTAGCTTACTTTAGTAATTACTACTATAAGTATTAAAGTACCTCTTACTCTAATTTAGCCTTTTAAGTCTAATATCCTATCTAGATATTAATTAATAGAAGTTTTATTATCTAATTAATCTTTAAGATTATTATTCTGTAAAATAGAAGTAGCCTACTACCTTATTAAGGTTTATTATAGTAGCATAATATCCTTAGTAACTTATTTATTATTAGCATATAATATATATTATATAAGATTACTTATTATAAGCGTATAAGTAACTTTAAGGTAGTTATATAGTTCCTAAACTATAAAGTTAATAATATAAGTAAAGTATTAAATATAAGTAACTATTAGTAGTGCTTTATTAAATATAGACCTATAAAACTTAAATAGGATCTTAAGTTTAAAGTTAGAAGTATTATCTATAGAAATATAGTTAAATTTAAGTATATTCTTTATTAGGAGCTTCTAGAGAGTATTAATAATTATACTAGCTATATTCTCTATAGTATAGTTTTTTATAATACTAAGTGTATTAAAAAGAATATAATAGTATTTCTAGTCCTTATCTATAAAGTAAGCTATAATACTAAGTAAAGTATACTTCTAACCTAATATTATCTATATATTAATTATTAGAAATATTTTTAAACTAAGAATAACCTTATTAAGAACTTTCGTCTAGATAACTAAAGCTTTAGCTTTAAGATTTTTAGCTATTATTATAGAGGATAGTAGTATCTATCTTAGGTTTATAAAGCTAGTAAAGAACTTAAAAGTTAATTTTAAAATAGAGTTAAAAGATATATTACTATTAATAAGATAGTAGAGAAGTGCTTTATTTAATTAGGTAGATTTATCTCCTTTTCTAATAAGCTAGATAGTAAGGTATAGTTATTATAATAATTATTATAATAATTATTATAATAATTACTATAATAGTTAATATAAATAACTTAGATAGTTCTTATAGTTTATAGATAAATTATCTCTCTATTATATTATATTCTAGAAGACGCTAAAGTATTATACTACACCTTAATATATATTAGCTTATAATAATAGTTATTTATTAAGTTAGTCCTAAAGCTAGCTATATTAGGATAAATAAGGAGAGTATTATATATATTATAGATAAGATAGGGAATACTATATTAGACTTTTACTCTTTTATAAAAGTTAGCCTAAGTATTTATTTATTTATAACTTTTACTAAAGATCTTATCTACTTT
Source organism: Colletotrichum sp. SAR11_240 (assembly GCA_025328625.1). NCBI lineage: Eukaryota > Fungi > Ascomycota > Sordariomycetes > Glomerellales > Glomerellaceae > Colletotrichum > Colletotrichum sp. SAR11_240. The sequence continues at coordinate 27,187 of JAKMXA010000049.1, forward strand.
CTTTAGGTATATATTAAGGCTATATAAAAACTAAAAGCTCTTAATACTATCTTCTACTTTCTACTTATAGTACTAAATTTAATACTACTATTTAAGAAAAGTAGTATTTATAGCAAAAAGAATAACTAAGCTACTATAAATAAACTTATATTTAGGGGAGGGTTCTATAGAGAAAAGAGAGGATATATCTTTAAGAGGGTTATCTATAGCGTATAGGTTTATAGTACGTTTTACTTATATAAATAAAGTAGTAAAAAGAAAGAGAAGCTAAATTAAGAGGAATTATTATAATAGATTATTATAAATATAAAGTATTATAATATCTAATAATAGGTCTAAGTAATTATTAGTTTACTTATAGGTATAATTAAGCTATAGGTATTTATTATAATAATAGTAGAGTATATATTTTTTTAATTCTCTAGTATATCTTAAAAATAATAATATTACTTTAACTACTAGAGAGTATCCTATTAACGCTAGCTCTATTAAGTTAGTATTTAAAAAATAATAAGATTTCTAAGACCCTTATATATCTATAAGTAGAGTTATAATAGTAATCCCCTAGCTTAGATATAGTAGAAGAGATTATTAATAAACTTAAATTACTACCCCTCTTAATAATAAAGACTACTATAAAAACTAAGAATAGTATACTATTATAGCTAGTAAAGAAGGATATAAAGAAGAAGCTTATAAGTAATATTTTAGTTCTACTAAAAAAATAGAAAATATAGAAGGCGCTATAAAAAGATATTATTATTAGTAAAAAGCAATTATACTAATATTATCTAAGCAGTAAGTTTTAAGAAACCTAAGAAGAGAGGGTATATTAATAAAAGTAGTATAAATACTTTAGGAAATTAAAAAGTAGTAGAAGATAATAGATAATACTATATAGAAGCAACTATTTATAAAGCTTATAAAAGAGATATTATAGTTTATATATTTAGATCTATAATTTTAGTTAGAGGTAATAAGGGTATTATAAATAGTTACTAAATTATATCTTATTACTATATTTAAAAGTATATATTAATCTCTAGATATAAAAGTTTCTATTAATATAAATAGGTATAAATCTCTATACTATTTATATAAAACGTATTATACTTTAAAAGAAAGATATAGATTTAGTTAAGTAGCTTATTAGATATATAGGTTTCTAAGAGACTTAGATATAGACTTAAGAGTTAAAAGTTTATACTTATTATCTTAATATATATAATTTTAATATATTATTATAGTAGATAATTTTAATAGATTTTTATATTAGGTTATTATAATAGATTATTATAATAGATTATTATAATAAATTATTATAATAGATTATTATAATAGATTATTATAATAGATTATTATAATAGATTATTATAATAGATTATTATATTAGCTGTTTATAATAAACTCTAATAATATATTATTATAAATAAAAGAATCTTAAGTATTTCTAAACTTTATTATCTAATTCTAAGAAGCCTAATTCCCTAACGCTATAAGCTAAATCTAATTTATTATATAGTAATATTTACTTAGATATTTTTATATCCTCCTATTATAGATCTTTTCCCTTTTTATCTCTATTATTAACCTCACTTATAAACTTAATATCCTTTCTACTTAGAAGGAGGAAATTAAAAGTTATAAACTTATTAAGTATATTAGTATTAAACTTTATTTATATATTTAAGTATATATCTTAAATAGCTAGTATCTCTATCTAAATTAAAATTAAAGCTAGCTTCTTTCTATAATATTACTAGATTATATTAAATATCTCTACACTTTTAGCTAAGATCTAGTTAATATTAGATTAGATTTTAGTAAGACTAGAGAGGTTTACTTAGTTTATTTTTCTACTATATTAAGTTATATTAATTATATCTTAAATTTACTTTTATATTAAGATACTATATAAGTATTAATAGGTATAAGTATTATTAGTTATAATAATTCCTAAAAATAACTTAGTAATATTATAAATAGTATTATAGATATTTTTATATATTAGCTAAAAACTAATATAGAATATAAAGTATTTTATTAAATAGTATAATAAACTAAGGATAAGCTCTTAAAGTTCTAAAGCTTAACTCTTCTAATATCCTTATTTTAAAACTCTTAAAAGATATAGATAAAGAATATTTCTTTAGTAGTAAGGAAATCTTAAACTTATAGAAACTTTACTCTAAGTTTTATAATACTTATTTTAGTAAAAACTTTAAAAGTACTCTCTAAGAATTTATAAAACGCTAATAGTTTCTAATATAATATTTTAAAAGTATTAATTTAGTTTAATTAGAAAACTAAGAAACTTCTAACTATAATATTTTATAAATAGTAAGTATATATTTATTAGATAAAAGGATAAGGAAATATATATAGAGTATCTATATATTAAAGTTTAATATCTCTATTAATTTAGCTATTATCTTTATAATATACTTATTAAATAATATTATATCTACTATTATATTTTTTATAGAGTAACTATTTAGATTTATATTAATATTATATATATAGATATCTAATTAGTAATATTAAGTATCTAAAAGAGCTAAAGTTTAAAGTTAAAAGTATTAGAAAGTAGGACTTAAAGTTAATAGGTTTATATTAATAGGTATTATAGAAGATAAAGGGAGTCTAAATAAAAGAGAAGATAATATTAGACTAAAGTTATTAAAAACTAATTATATTATAGAAATATTTAGTATAGTAACTAAACTAAAAGCTTCTTAAAACTAACTTATAAGTTTAAGAGAGGGAGATAATAAAGCTAGTAAGTATAGTTTATATATCTCTATATTAAACTAAGATAGATATCTTCTCTTATCTATTTTAATTTTAAATTAGAATAAATTAAAATAATATAAAGAAAATAACTTATTATTTCTTATAAACTATAGCTTTAAATAGTTTAAAAACAGCCTTCTATTATTCTTTAGTTATAAACTTCTATCTATTAATCTTCTTTAGTATCTTTATATACTTATAAGTTAATATAGTTTATAACGCTTTATTCTAATAAATAAGCTCCTTTTAGGTATCTAATATATTAGTAAGGTGTTTTTATACCTTAATAGTATAGAGGTTAGAGGAATAATCTATAGCTATTTTTCTTTTCTTACTAGCTTTAGACCTAACTAAGTAACTTATAAAAAAGATTATTATAATAACCTTATAGATTATTATAATAATATTATAAGTATTAACTTAGTGTTTACTTATTAGAAAATATCTTTAATTAGGTTCTTAAAGGGAAAAGGTTTATTATTAATACTTAATTATATATAGATAAGTTATAATAATATTAATAATATTATTATTAGTAGGAAGTTTAAATTAAATATAGAGGAAAGATTATATTTAAATAATATAAAGAGGTTTACTAACTAAGAAAGTATAATATAAAGAGGTAAGAATACTAAATAAAAAGAAAGAGTAAAAATAGATATAAAATAAATATAACTTATAAAATAAAGAGGTTATTATAAAGAAAGAATATACCTAAATAATAAATAATAAATATATTTTATTTTAGCCTCTAATTTAAAATACTTCTAATATATAACTTTTATTTACTATTTTTAATTTTAGATATCTAATATTTTATATTCTTATAAGATATATAAATATAGATAAATATTTTATAGTATTATCTAATTACTTAAACTAAAATTATTATATTATTAAGCTTTTAAACTAAAAGTAGTAAAACTACTTATAAAACTAGCTAAAAGACTACTAAGAAGAGAATAGCTTATAGAACTAGAAATTAAAAGTAAACTTAATAATATAAACTAAATAGTAAGTAAGATAATTATAATTTATTTTAGCTATTATAATACTAATATTTTTTAGCTTAAGCTTTAAAAGAAATTAAAACTTATTAGAAATTTTATAAATTACTAATCCTAAAGGCTTTATTCTAAAGACTTATCTATAAGATTATATAAAATATAAAACATTAATTTAATATTAAACCTATTTATTTCTAGTTAAGTATAATTAAAGCTCTATAGGAATCTACTAAAGATCTTTTAGTAATATTATTTTAAAATATATTTTCTTTCTATTTAAAAATTTATTTCTAATTTATTTCTAGTAATATAACTTATAGCTATTTATATAGAATAAATTATAATTAAAGATATTAATATTTAGTTCTTAAAGGAGATTATAAAGATATCCCTATTTATAAGAATATTATAGCTTAGCTAGGATTTTAATAAACTTAAATTTTATTTAGATTTTATTATTTTACTTTCTTATTTAGAATAATATATATTAGCCTTTAAAACTTTCCTTAATAGAATAAATATTAAAATATATTTAGTTTCTTAAATATTAAATAAAGGAAAAAGATATTAACTATATTAAAAATAAAGATAATAAATATAAGAAAATATAAGAAACTAAGTAGAAAAAATAGAGAGTAAATAAAAAATAAAAAAAAAAAAAGAAAAGACTAAATAGAGATAAAGAATATATTTAATTTATATTATTAAAGAGGATAGTTTTAAATAGAATATTTTTTATCTAAATATTAAGAAGGGAAAATATTAAAGAGGAAAATATTAAAGTATAAACTATTAGAGAGATAAATATTAAAGAGGATAAACTTAAAGAGGAAAATATTAAGAAGGGAAATACTAAAAAAGGAAATATCTAAGGGGGAAATACTAAAGAGGGAAATATTAAAAAGAGAAATACTAAGGAGAGAAATATTAGAAAGAGAAATATTAGAAATAGAAATATTAGAGAGGGAAATATATATAAGAAAAATATCTTAGATATAAATTTAAAGTAGGGAAATATTTATAAAAGTAATATAAAAGAGGGAGATATAAATTTATATTATATTAGTAATAGAAATATTTAATAATAAAATATAAAAAATTAAAATATTAGTTATAATAAATTTTATATAAAAAATAATTATAGTGTAAGAAGTTATATAATAAGGAGATATTATAATTTTAATATCTTAAGTTATAAAAGAATAAGAATATTAATATAAGAACTTTTAGAAAGTAATATAAGATAAATAAGATAATCTAAAGAATATTAAGTATATAAATATTTATTCTAAATAGGACTTTTATTTAAACTTATATTATAAGAATTTTAATAAAAGAGAAATAACTTTTATTAAAAATATATCTACTTAACTAGAGATAAGTTATAATCTAGCTATTATATTTTATAATAATTAGGATATAATAATTAGATTATAATAGTTATATTATAATAATTAGATTATAATAATTAGATTATAACAATTAGATTATAATAATTAGGCTATAATAATCTAATTAGTATATATATTAAGTCTAACTAATATTTATTTTTATTTACTTTTCTCTATATATAAGCTTTCTTATTAAGGCTAATAATTTATTCTCAGCTATAAAATAAGTTTTAGTAAGGATTAAAATAAGTAGTTAAACTTCTATTTATTTAAAACTCTCTTTTAAAACTTTTAGGCTATTTTACCCCTCTTACTATTTATTACTAATTTTTTAAATAGTAAGATTAAATATAAGAGACTATTTTACTCTCTACTACTAAATAAGTTAATAGTTTATCTAACTATCCTATAAAGATATTATTACTTATATTTAGAAAAGATATAATATAATACTTAGCTAGTCTAATATCTCTTAATACCTAAACACTTTATTAGTAGAGTCCTATTAGATTAATAATCCTATATAATAGCTTATAATTAAAGCAGCCTCTATTATTAAAATAATAGAGATTAGTATATATATCCATAATCTTTACTAAGTAATCTAAAATTATTCTCTAGTTAATATATATAATATAGATAAGACTAGTCTTTTTTAGAGGAGGACTTTATCTTCTCCTCTCACTTCTCCTATTATACTTAAGGATTAAAAGGATAACACCTAAATCTTATTAAAGCTTACTACTAACGCTATAAGTAATAACTCTTTTTAAGTCTAAGTTATTAATAAAAGTATAATACTTTATACTTTATATAGCTTTAACTTCTCTATATTTAACTTAGTATAGAGGAATAATAAAGAAGTTTAATTTATAACTATAGTTATAGTAAACTAACTAAAAGCTTTTTATACCTATATTTAGGTTATAAAACCTAATAAGTTAATCCTTCTCCTAATAGATAACTTCTCTATATATATTACTATAGTTAAACTTATATTACTACTACTTACCCTCTAGATTAAGTTTCTTTTACTTAATATAATATTAATCTTCTAACCTATAGATTAAGGTATTATTAATAGCTTTAAGAGTTATTATAGGTATAATTACTTAGCTTAGATTACTACTATCCTTAAGAGGAATATTTATACTAATCCTATTAAAGAGATAGATCTCTAAATTACTTTTCGTTAGGTAATAAACTATTTTTTTTACCTTTTTAAACTAAAGATAATTAGAATATCTTAAGTAAAATTAATACTTATAAGTAAAAAATTATTACTTTAAAATACTTAATTAAGTAATCTTAATAATCTAATATAGCTATTTACTTATATAATATTACTAATAGGACCTAATAAGATATTAAGTAAATTTCTATATCCTAAAGGTAAAAACTTTCTACCTAAAGAGCTTAAAACTATAAAAAAAGAACTTAAAGTTATAGCGATTAGATATTATAAGTTTATTATACTTAATATACCTAATAAACACCTTAAAGAGTTAAATATATATATAGATAGTAAATAGGTTACTTTAGCTATTATATATCTTAAAGAGATGCTTTATAATATTATTAACCTCTTAAACTTTATAGAGGAGAAGGATTATATTTTATAAAAAGATATAGATACCTTTAAAAGACTTAAGTTAAGGTTATTTTAATATTAGAAAGAAGAAAGTAACCTAAGTATAATTACTAAATATAAGGGAACTATAATAAATATATAGATAAAGAAAAAGGTAAGCTTTTTATAATAGTTATATTATAATAATTATATTATACTAATCTCTTATAATCTTAAAACTACTTTTTATAAGAAATATATTAATTATTATATCTTTTTTTTTATAATATACTAAAAATTCTACTTTATATTTTTTTATAAATATTCTTTTTATTACTATTAAGTTCTATTTATTTACTCTATCTATTTAAGAGAAAAGAGAAACTAAATACTTAAAATATTACTTTATTATTAAATTAATTTTATACTTTAAGGTATTAATTTATAAATACTAATATCTAAAGCTAGAGAGATATTAAAGCTAGCTTATACTTATAAAAGTACTAAACTATATTTAGAACCTCTATATTAGTAATATAGATCTAACTAATATTATACTAAATTCTAATAAGACTAAGAAGATTAACTTAATTCTTCTTTATATTATTTCTAATTTTACTAAAGATATCTTAGATCTACTTCTATATTAATATATAAAATAGAAATTACTAGTTATAAGTATAGTTTATAATAAGATAACTTTTTAAAACTTATATATACTTAGTTTTAAGACTTTATTAACTTAAAAATCTCTTATTAAGTTTTATATTTTTATATATTTTCTCTAAGGTATCTTACTATTTCTATTTCTATACTTAGTCTACTTTCTATAAAACCTTTTTTTTCTTTTTACTAACTATTATAATACTAAACCTCTAAAGAACTAAGAGAAGGAATATTTCCTTAAGTATAAGGAAGTCTTATACTTATAGAAAAATCCTACTAAGCTTTATAATATTAGCTTCTTTAAAAATCTCTTATATCTTCTCTAGGAATTAGTAGAAATATAATAGCTTTAGCTAAAGTAGGTTAAGTATTATAAGCTATATTACTTAGAATTATTAGTAATTAATAACTAAGGTTTATTATAAAACCTTAGTAAGAATACTTAAAAAAAAGAGTTATAAAAATACTTATATACTAAATAACCTTAGGGATAACTTTTATCTTATTTTAAAGATATTTATTTAGTATATCCCTTCTATTTTATTTATTAACTTTAAAGTTAAAATTATTTATAAACTATATTAAGAGGTTTTATTTAAACTTTATTAGTTTATATAGAAGTATATCCTCTTAGCTTAGCCTATAATTATCCTTAATAATATATTAAGGTTAACTATTATAGGAGTTAGTTTTTAAACCTTAAACGTTTATATAATATAAAGTAAAGGAAGATTAATAAGGGTTTATTCTAAGCTAGGTTAATACTTTATATAAGCTATTAAAAGATACCTATATTTTATACTTTAGCTTTAGAGTAAATCCTCTTAGTATTTTAAGGTTAGCTTAAACTTTAGTATTAAGTGAAGATATTAACTATAGTAGTATAATTAGGATAAGTAAAATAAAGTGAAGGTTAAATTAAGCTAAGTAATAGCTACTTTCTATTCTAGATTCCTATAAGTATTTTTAAAATATCTTCTTCTAAGAGAACTTATATATCTTAATAAATTTAGACTTTTATTTATTAGATTATAGCTTCTTATTCTACTTTACTTAGGGAATCCTAATTTTAGTGTTCTTATATTATCATTTTCTTTATATATATTATCTTAATATTTAGATACTATTTTAATTAGTAAAACTCAGCTTCTGCACTAGTTATATTATAAATTCGCTTCTATGCCTTCATTATATAGGGATTGGTAGAATAATCTCCAGCAGCCTTTCTTTTCTCGCCGGCCGCCCATGGTGGGCGGAGTAATGTGGTGGAGTGAGTCTATCTACATCACCGATCGCGTGCTATGTGCATGGCTGACATCCTGCAGTGAGTCAGACGGATAGGTCAACAAAAGAGCTAGATTTGATGCGCAGCAATGCGCAGAAGGAGGCAGTACGTAGTTTCTATGATTCTGTCATTCTCGATCCCTATGCTAACCTGCTCAAAGGCCCTAAGACGAGACGGTTTCCGATGTGTTCTTACCCGCCAGAGTAGCTGCGAGGATTGCCATGTGTTCCCATTCTTCTCACTTTCGCGACGCTCGGAAATCCAGGCCAATGTCGTCGAACCTCTCGGGGCCATTCTGGGCATAGATCTCAAGCACAAACTGATGGAAATCCTGAATCAGAAGGCTTCGGAAGGCAAAAAGACTGCACCTGATGATTTCGATCTACTGGACTCCCCCGCAAACATGATTACTCTGAGCAGCTCGCTTCGCAAGATATGGAACAACAAGGTATTTGGCCTCGAGCCTGTTCGCCAACGACATGAATATGTGACTATTCAAGAGCCCGTTGCTGAGAAGAAACCTGGGACGGGGCCATCTGCTGTAAAGAGAGGTGCTGAGGCAGCTAAAGACGAGTCGCCGCATAAAAGGGTTACCGCCAAAGGTGACAAGAGAGGGAAGGAGACCAAGTTTTCCAGCAAGAAGAAGCTCATGCATGGGATCGAACTTCGTTTTCATTGGCTTCAGAAAACCAAAATGGGAGGCTTTGACGATAGTCCGCCCACAATGAATGCAGACCCACGCCAGATGTGGAAAGATTGGGATCACGAGAACGAGCTCGACGGCGCAGTCCCATTGAAGAACGGCCACACCTTCACCATCTGGTCCGAGGATCCCCAGAAGGTCCCCAACTGGGAGCTTATCACTTTCCAATGGCTCGTGTTTAGACTGCACCGACTGTCTGGAGCTGCTAATGTCAATCTTTACGCTCCTCGGGAGGAGCAAGAAAAAGACAAGACCCTAGTTGCCAAATTCATCCAGGCGAGGCGGGAAGCAACAGAAATGGTCGCAGAGAGGCTGGAATTGGATCCTGACGAGCTTTGGTCGGATCCACGGGGTCCTTACTACTATATACCAGCCGACGACAACGAGAGGTTGTCTCATTGACAGCCTTGACGTTCAGGTACTGATAATGAATAAGATACTTACTGGTTACTTTGCCGCCGAGCTGTGGTACTTCTGCGAAAGGCAACTTGCAGTCGCTTCAGTGCAAATGACGACAACGATGACGACAACAAAGCGTATAACCGTGACAGCGACCATCATAACATCGAGGGTAACAATCATACAGTTTGGTCACCCTATATACAGTATCCCGCTCGGATAGCAAAGCTCAGTCTTCAGCAAGCCTCGTAAAGGGCACTTGTCACCAACCGGCAGTCTAGACATACTGCAGTCCCTGGAAACGACACTTGCCACAATGTCTGATGAGTTCCTGAAGCACTGCAACTTTCAAACAGGTAAGACAAGCTTGATACATGCGTTGAAAAATCATAGTGCTGAGCCCAATCGAAGTGATCGACACCCAGCAACTCCAGTCAAAAGAGGTCCAGAATGTTGCTGCGCTATCATTTGAAAACTTACAATCATCGCCTTTGTCGTTCTCTCACCCTGCGTGGTGTAAGGAGACAAAATTCCGGGTCTCATGGAGTTGGTATCAGGCCTCGATAACCCCGCTCAGCAGTTTGACCGGCTTCCCAATTTTGCTCTCGGTGCAGAGGTAGCTTTGACTGTGGAGTGTAACTTTCCCAGCAATTTTTAGTAACGTTCTAGGGGCAGCTCTTGTTTAAGGTGTGCAATAAGCTCAGGAACTACAACCACCCACGGACCTTGGTGCGGAGATCTTGAAACGCATCCTTGAAACATCGAGGCCGCCGCACCAAGAACCTCCCGACTGCCTCCAACCGTTTCCTCCAAATAATATCAGTTTCTTTCTCATTTCATCTCTTTTCAATCAAACTCATTGGTACTCATCATGAAGTCGTTTCTGCTGCTCGCCTCTTGGGCGTCCTGCGCAGTCGCGCAGAAGCACCACCTCAAAAATCAAGTTCCCATCCCTGATCTCTGTGCGGCAAGCCCGCTGTTCCCCGACTACTCACTGGCATGTGGCAAGGGCTCGATCTGGTCGGCGCAAGCACCTCCCCTCGTCGGAATCGCCAACAACCGGACGACTAAGCAGCCCAAGAAAGACATCTGGCGTTCGGACGAAGGATGGCATGGTCCTCATTCTTGCGCGGGTGCTTACTGCGCGTATTCGCGACCGTCCTTTGCGAATGGCCGCGGAATCGTACTCGTGAGCACGGCGTACAATGCCGAAGAGGCGTCGCACATATCGGCCTTTACGAAGCCAGCGCGAGATGAGGAGCAGGGTGACAGTAACCTTTTCCGCATCGTCGAGATGCCAGGGAAGGGACTGGGAGTCGTCGCGAATCAGCACATCAAGAGAGGACAGCGCATCATGGCTCATCCTCCAGCCGTCGTCATTCATCGGCGGTTCATTGATGATGTTGACCTGGAGAACCAGTACAGACTTCTTGATGTTGCCATCAGCCACCTACCCGAAGACACCCGCAAGATCTTCATGGAGCAGATGGGGCAATCTGGCGGCCACAAAATTCATGATATCATTCATACCAACTCGTTTGAACTGAGGCTTGGCATCAGGGATGGTCATCACTTTGGAAACTACCCCGAGGTTTCTCGATATAATCATGACTGCCGACCAAAGTGAGTCTCACCCGCTGGGTGCTGTACACGTGTTGTCTAACCAAGTCAGTGTCGCCTTCTACATCGACTCGGATCTCCGGCACTACACCCATGCCATCAAAGACATCAAACCCGGCGAAGAGCTCACAATCTCTTACGTGGACTCACTCAGCTCACGACAAGTCCGTCAAGACCGCGCGAAGCGCAACTGGGGTTTTGGCTGCACTTGCAACCACTGCAGCCTCCCACCGCCTTTGATCCGCGATTCAGACAACCGTCTGTACCGCATGTGGCAGATTGAGCAGGACCTTAGCAATTGGAACTTTCCCAACTTCGAGGAGGACATGATCGAGTTGCTCATCACCCTCTACGAGCAAGAGCGTCTGCATGAGTCCCACGGCTACGAAGCTTACAGGCTCGCTGGGTTGAATTATAACTCAATTAAGAACAAAGAGAAGGCTGCAGAGTATGCTAAGAAGGCCGTCGAGCAGTTGCTGTTGGAAAAAGGACCAGAGGCGAAGGAGCTTGCCGATATGAGAGCGCTGGCACACAGGCCCGACCAACACTGGAGTTGGGGAAAGAGAAAATAGGCGAGTAAAAATCTTGTATGAAGTTGCAGCCAATGAGTTGGTCTGATTTTCCAATTTCTTGTTAAGAACCAACAACCAACAACCAACAACCAACCAAGCGCCAAAACCCAGACTACATGCGCATGCACGTCATCAGAATTCAGAAGGAAGAAAGATGGAAATTGTTTGGTTACACATTTGCCAAACCCCTTTGCCGCTCTGACGCTAGTACCCACATGTTACTATGTGCAAATATGCCGGCATAGTTAGACTCCCTCCAAGGTGTGTCCGGCTTTGCAAGACACCAGTCGAAATTCCGGATCAACTGCAGAAGCATTAGCTAGTAGCACAATGGTTTTGCATGGAACACTCCTTTCTTACCTCAAAGACAGTCTTGCCAATCTCCATCATGGCAATTGGCCTACCGAGACACTGGTACTTGCCGTATCCAAACACAAGCTCATGGACTTTGTTCATAGTCGCGAGTTTGCTTTCGTTCGTCTGCAGCAACCAACGCTCCGGCCGAAACTCTTCAGCATCCTCCCCGAAGATGTCCTTGCTGAGATGCAGAGGCCAGACCGCATAGTTTACGTTCGTCCCACCAGGAAGAAACACGGCTCTTCCGTCGATGATGACTGTGTCGCCCTCATCAGGCACCCTCTTCGGTACTGAATCAGTGACAGGTGGATGGACGCGCATGCCCTCTTTGATGACAGCCTGCAGATACTCTAGCTTCCTGGCGCTCGCGTCTGAGATGATACCCGAAGCCTCATGCACTTGCTTGCTCGCATAGAACGCATCGACTTCAGCTTGGAGCTTGGCGTAGACGCGAGGATGGGTAAGGAGGTACAACATTACCACTCTCAGCGACGCAGCAGTTGTGTCAGACCCAGCAATCATCTGCAGCGTCGCCTCGGAAACAATGTCGTCCTCATCCATCCCATGCCTGATGAACGAAGCGATCATGTCGGACTTCTTTTCCGTATCGCGGGAGAGGCGTTCTTTGATGATTGCTCTGCCGTTGGCAGTCATTCTGCCATACCCAGAGGGGTCGGTCTCCTTGATACCAATGTAACGCGCGACAAAGGGGTTCTGCAAGACTTTATACAGGCCCAGGGCGATGATGGCAGTGACTGCTGTCAAGCCTTCCTCAGCTGACCTAGCAATGTCGTAGGCATCGGAATCTGAGCTCAAGTCACCAAAGGGAGTGCCGAAGCTAATGTGGCTGATTACGTCGAGCGTCAGATATTGAATCTTTTGAGAAAGGTCCAAAGGTCTTGCTGAAGCCTCTGTTGAGAGGTACTTTGACCGGATGAGGTCGAGTAGTTCAGAGACGTGGGTGTCGACCGAGTCTTCCAGTGCAAGATTCTCCTTTCCAGAGTACTGATAATATTGTTAATAGAGTAAAGTGATGTTTGCTTTTTTCTGCTTACCCCAGCACCTAGTTTTGCCCTCAGCTGCTTATGTTTCTCTTCATCCATTTCGCTAAAGACATGATCCTTATCGGGCCGTACGCGGCAAGCCCGATAGAACCACTCAGTCCGGGTGTACGGTGAACGGACGGCGCTCATGTGCAGCAACAGTTCCGGCGACGATGTGACCAGGTCATTAGGTCCGATGCGCACGATAGACCCTTGAAAGTGTTAGCCTTGCGTCATAGGACATCTGGCTGTGAGTCCGACGTACCGTACTTCTTGCACACCTCATGATACTTCAAATGCGACTTGAAGCTCAGAATAGCAAAAACATGCCAGATTTCAGACCACCCCGAGATAAAAGGGCCGTTGAAAGCTTTGAGCCGGTTGTATGCTTGAATCTTCTTGCCAACGTACACCGCCAGCAAAACACCCAAGACCGCCCACCGAAGGTCGTACAAGTGAGAAATGACAGTCATGACTGCAGAATGAGACACATGCAAGCATGCGAAAGACAGAAGCACAACTGCGACCTGGGACCATGGACTCGGGACACCTCTTCATACTTATCAAACCCTCGTCTATACATGCCCGTTCACATCCTTTGCCTGGCTTCCATGAGGGGCTCGCCCCCGGATGGCGTTCTCATCACACACAACGTGGCTTTCCCGCTTGCCCAGTCGGGATCCATCACGCTACCATCGCCCACTCTAGCCGACGCCCTAACGCCCGTTGATACCGCTCAGCACCAGCCTGTCAAGAAATGCCACAAATTGTGACGTGACGATACCGACTGGTCGATGGCCAATATGCTGGTATTGCCGAATGCAGCCAAGCGGACGACGGGGGGTCAGCAGCAAGGCAAAGCCCCAGCCAAGCCGGCCAGCACACTGCGACTCCGACAGACGGAATGTCGCATTCCCAATTTTCGAGGTGCCTTAGTCGGGTCGGTACGACGTGCATTGCATTGCAGCGCGCCCAATAGCGCCGCTGGGTTCCAATTAGTGCGAATGGGAACCGCACCGCGACCGCGAACATCCATTGTCGTTGAGGATGGGCTTACGGGGAGCTGGGAGGAGGGGGGGGAGGGCTAATGCACCAAATCGGGGTCATCACAGGTATTGCCGCTTCACCGGGAATGGAGCCAAGGTGGAGTGGAGGAGGAGGGGATTTTCGTGTCCAAGTCATGAAATCCTGCTGCAGGCGTATGAGGAGGGGGTTTGAGACTCGTCGTAGCTAGTCTTGGCAAGCTGTCGTGATGCTCTCCTCTCGTAGCCTCGTTCCCAGTGAAACCAGTCTAGATGACCCTCTCCGAATGCGAGGTGTTGTACTGGATTTTTGCAATGAGAGGCGGAGCCAGTTTGGGTATAGGTCTCTCAATCCTTCACCGTAGATCATCAGAAATTCTGCCCGAATGCCAGAGCGAAGGCTGTTTCACTCATTCTCCTATCGCCGACTCACCGGATGCACGCACAGTCAGGGGTCAAACTCTAGCTTTGCATAAGCTTAAGACATCACCGACTAGTTGGAGCCAGGTTGTGCAGCAAATCACTGATTCCAGAAAGTCCTTCTGACGTGTGATGCATTAGGTTCATTCTATTTTTCAAATTGTAATTTTGTAATCATCTGTCATAAGATCCTGTACCCTGTGATGCACGACTGTGGTGCCTTGAAACGCCAACGACTCCGAATTTCCATCAAGTGAATTACTTACTCCTGGGCGGAGTTGAGAATATTGGCACCAGCCTTCTTCTTCCTGCGGCGATCCCTGCGGCCAGCGGGGGGAGTGACTTGAGGAGGAGGGCTGTTGGGGGCCGGGACAACGGCGACGGGCACAGCCGGGGCCGGGGCCGGAGCCGGAGCGGCGGCTGGGGGTGCCGGTGCCGGAGCAGCGGCGGGAGGAGGAGAAGCAGGAGCGCCAGCAGCAGGCTCAGGCTGAGTAGGGTTCGCAGCCTCAGGCCAGCCAGCAGCAGGTTGCTCGGCGGATGGCTGGGCATTAGGATCGGCGGGCACAGCAGCAGCAGGTGGTGCAGCAGGTGCAGCAGCTGGGGGAGCAGCAGCAGGCGGGGCAGGTGCTGCGGCAGGAGGAGCAGGAGCAGCAGGCGCCGGAGCAGCAGCCGGGGGTGCACCAGCAGCTGGGGCCGCGGGAACAACAATGCCTGGCGCAGGGACAGGAGCGGGAGCCGGGGCAGCAGCTGGGATGACAGTGACAGGAACTGCCTGAACAGCGGGCTGGGAGTAGGCGGCGATACCCTGATCGAGGACGTTCTCAAGCTGAGCTCTGTCCTCCTCGGCGATTCTCTGTCCAACTCTGGGGACCTTCTCTTCAAGCGCGGCAGTGAGAGCCATGGTGGAAATTTTCTGCCTTTGGAGAGAATCCAAGGCAACACCGCTCACGCCCAGGTTGTCAAGAACAGGCTTCCTTGAGACGAGATCAGAGACCGTGGTGGTCGTCTGATCGAGGAGACCATCGGTGATGCGGCGAAGCCTGGCAGCTCTGATGGCACCAAGGCTTCCGGATTGCTGGATCTGAAGAGTGGCCTGGTTGGTAGTGGCCTCAGCCTGCTGAGAGAAGACGAGGAGGTTGTTGGCAGTGACCGGACCGCCATCAAGAGCAAGGACGGCGGCGTCAACCTGGGCAAGTGACTGGGAGACCGGAGCAAGAGCAGCCTCGATGTCGTCGAGGTTGTCGCGAGCCTTGATAGAGTTGACCGGCGCAGAGGCGATGATCGCCGACTGGCTGAGGAGGGCAATGACCAGAGGAAGGGTAAACATTGTGAGGAAGGTTGGATGGCAGACGAAGGGTCTTGAGAGTTCGTGGAGATAGAGCGTAGCTTTGGAGGCAACCAAGCTTCTTGACTTTGTTTTCCTTGTCTGATGCTCTAAAAGAAAAGGTTCTGTCGTCGGGAGATCGAATGGGTTTATAACCTTCGTTCGGGCTGTCTGTGATGATGAGGAGCTTGGATCATGATTAGGACTATGATAGAGTAGATGCAATATCGTTGGCTCCTGTCAGACTCGGCAGACGCAGACCGTGAGACACTTCCGTGAACTGAATCTGGTGAGATCCCATGGTCTACAGCTAGTGATCGATGTAGACTGCAGTTGAGTCTGGCCTGGACCTTCGCAACTCTGCGTCCCCGACGCTGTTGTCGACTGTCGGGCGGGCTGTCAGAGTCCGTGTTTGACGTCCGTGTCTCTCGGCCGGGAGGTACTCGAAGGTGTCTACACCCACTCTTGACAGCGGAACAGTACAAAAGCACTCAACGGCTGTCCGCCGGCTTCCGAAAAGGGAACAGACTTCTGTATCCGGGGGAAGATCTTGATCTGTGCGAGCAGCTCCCCGCAGGAAGGGTAGGCAAGCTGCCGATGCATCAGGGATGCGGCCCTAGCAAACCTCGTGCGGTGAGGGCCGCAGGTAGGCATGAAACCAGATCCTGTCTCTTCCTAGAGGCAGACAAAAGGGTCGGCAGCAGGCGACAGGTCGGGGAGTTTCCCAAGAGGCCATCCCAGGGTAAGCTGTCATACGCCAAATCATGGGATGAACGTCGAGCTTAGTCCAATGAGGGACTAGACTGTGCGTCCGGGGACGCATGAGGGAAGTACGAGCGCGTTTCGACGGTGTAAAGTGATTGTGAGGGGATTTTGAGTGATAAGGTCTCAGTATATGCAGTCAAGAGCTCGGGCACAGCTGCGCCTCCTAAGGCACCAGCAAGCAGCGACAGTAGTCGATATGCTCGTCAACCCTATTTCGCGGACAGCTGCAGTGCGTCGACGCCAGTCCGATGTTTTGGTGCTCGCGGCACGTCCCCGCAGACTGCCATTGACGAAGCCCTATTGGATATCAGCCTCATGGAAGCAGGTTGTGATAAGGTGTCCGGCTGCGCAGCCCGAGAGGTTCATAGCTTGTTGCCATCGCCAAGGACATAGCTCCCCGACCCTTGTGATCATAGCTTTGTCAGGTTGACAGCATGTAAGTCAGCCAGGGCCATCTCAGGAACATCGGATCGTTGCAGTTGCCTTTACAGACAAGACATGGAAGATCTGGCCGGCCTCATCCACCATGAACTCTGGTCAAGCGACATGGCGATAGTTCTTCCCATGTTGATGATGGATGCAACAAGCCTTTTGACGTTGCCGAACCATAACCTTGAGGTTATTTGCAGCATCCATCTATAAGCGTGATGTTTCCCTTTCGCCTCCTGCATGAATTACAAATGGCTGGATCTGCAGAAACGCTGCCAAAATGGCATTCGGTATGCACCTGCACGAAAGACGCAAGAGGACCAGCGTGCAGAGCCCACTGCATAGCGCCATCGATACTGAGCTTCCTAAATGGGTACCGAGAAGCCCACCAGCGACATCTCACGCGGGCACCTGGAGGACGGTGATGAGTCAGACCGAATGGCTTCCGTCGCCCGTGGAATCCATGGATCGGGGACCCACCGGTGTCACCAGGCCGGCGTCCCCGCTTCTCTAGGCAGCGTACTACCATGACCGAACAAGCCAGTACTTGAAGGGTCCGTATCCGCGACTGGAGTCGAAAGCGAGATTTCGACCCGAACACGACTTGGGACAAAGCAGACGTTGGAGAAGTTCGCCGTTGCAAGCATGCCAATCGACGTCCAGCCCATCGTTGCAGCCGATCTCCGGCGCTGCGCCGAAATCGAGCACGACGCGTTCGCAGAAAGCCCATCCTATCCTGTGCTGTTTCCCGGGCCCTTGCCAGACGATCCCCTGGCGCTCCGAGTCGAGGGCCTGGAGAAGGAGCTTCGGGAGGATCCGACCGTGCGCTTCCTCAAGGCTGTGGACACAGAGCTTCAAGGCGACGAGGCGATTGTGGCATGGGCCAAGTTCAACAGTTATCCGGAGGGACTGCCGGTGCCCAAGCCACGTGTACCACCGCCAGGATCCAACGCTGAGGCGTGCACAGCATTATTTGTTGGCATAGACAAGATGCGGGAGCGTTTGATGACAGGCAAGCCGTGTGTCTGTAAGTGGCCACTACTCCACCCGTCAGACTTGCTGTCAGACTGGCGCAACAACGACTGACGACTAATGCGGGACGAAGACTTGCATATCCTGGTGACAGATCCAAAGCACCAGAGACGGGGTGCTGGGCTGCAGTTGATGACCCCGCTGATGCAGGAAGCAGTCAGGCTGGGCGTGCCCGCGTACCTGGAGTCCTCTGTGCCTGGGCATCGCCTTTACCAAAAGGCAGGGTTCCGTGATATCGATGAGCACCGGGTGGACTTTAGCAAGTTTGGGCAGGAAACGCCTCATCTAAACTGGGCGATGATCTGGGAGCTGCCGAACCGGAGGTGCCCATGAAGTCTCAAGAAGGCCATGATCTCGTCGGGGAGCGTCAAGTCGCCTGGGCCGTGTCTCTCAGGGCGCGTCGTATCACGGCGGTCTCCCAAATGGCCGAAGAGGGGTTTATCGCCGATGACCTCATGGCCCGGCGATAGATGTGAGCTGCTTTGAACGGTCGAACGTTGGATTTGAACGGGAGGAAACACATCCGTAGTTGATCTCAAGGAAGAGAAAGAGCTGTCAGTCCAATCGCTCCTCCCCGATGTGCAGGGACCCTCGTACTGTGCGCCATGTCTTCCATTCCACACCGTTTCTTTGCATACTAAACTTCGCAGCCGGACAGTGCGACAGATTCTGCAGATAAGCAGTGTCCAAGTGTCCGGCCAAGTCGGGAGCCCGGCGCGTCCAGTGGCCAATGCGTAAGGCGCGCTGCTGGATGTGCTCTGTGACCCTTGCCCGGCAGCTCTCCGCAGTGAGGTGGGCGGCGGCGGCAGTGGCCTGCACTTCAGTGATCGCGCTGCTGGAGGCAGGTCGTGGCCCCACCTTTGTCACTGAATTGATGATGAAATCGACCTCAGCGGGCTGCAGCAAGTGGCCCGGACGTTCTTGCTAAACTCCGACGCAGCAGCACCGACCTCGCCAAATCGCCCATCTCGACATTCTCCATGGGCCGCAACTCTGGGATAGAGCTCCCACTTCACAAAGCTCACAGACCGCCGCAATGTCTTACGTAGCACCCATTCATCGGCCCAGCAGCATACGCCATGCATTGAGACTGCGGCTGACAGAAGACGAGGAAAGCTTGGTGGTATCGTAAGTCTGCCCTCCTCTGCCTTTGCCTGTGCCCCTCCATCTGCGGGACAACCGCGAGATAGCTATCGCGACAGTCGCTGTCTCTGCCCTCCACATGCTAACCTCCTCCAAGGAGATCCAACAGGCTGGAAGTATGGCGCGTCACGCCCACCGACATGTTCATGCTCGGCTCCGTCTCCATTTACGGGACAGTCCTCCTCCTCCAACGCCTCACTCCGAAAGACTCCAAGACCGACTTGTTGTTCGTCGGCACCGACCGATTCCAATACTTCACGGCAAGATGGGACTCTGATCTTCAGAGACTCGTCACTGAGCAGGTCATTGAGGACAGTGGAGAACCGCACATGCGCGAGGCCCAGAGTCAGGACAAGTGCTTGGTCGACCCCTCTGGCAGGTTCATGGCCATGCACCTATGGGAGGGTGTCATGAACGTCATGCGCCTAGGAGCTCGGGCTCCCCATGCTTCCCGTCTAGACCCTCTGTGGGAGCAAGTCCGTTTGTCGGAGCTCTCCATGAAGGCCAGCACCTTCGTGCCCACTGAGACCGGCCACCCCACCATTGCTTTCTTGTACCAGAGTAAGATCGACAAGGAGGATGCGAGGTTGGCAATTTATCGCCTCATGAGCGATGACAGAAATACCAAGACTTCAAATTTCGATGCCGAAAAGGATAGAGAGCTCGACATGGAAATACTGGACCCTTACGCCAGGATACTCATTCCCGTCAATGTCGAGGAGGACCAGGTCAAGCGCTACCACAAGAGGGACACATCAGCGGCAAAGGCGCAGCTTGGCGGTCTGATTGTTGTCGGAGAGACTCTTCTTGTCTATGTCGACACTCTCACGAAAACAAAGGTGTCTGCTGGCATAGACAACCCGACTATTTTCGTTGCCTACGCCGAATACGATGTCAGGAACTATTTCCTTTCCGACGACTATGGCAACTTACAGCTTCTCACCATTGACACCGACGGCGTAGTGGTCACGGGGCTGAGAGTCACACATCTAGGTCTTACATCTCGGGCATCTTGCCTGGTCTATATGGGGGACGGCATGCTCTTCTTGGGGTCCCACTACGGCGACTCACAATTGCTCAAAGTCGACGTCACCGCCGGCTCCGAAACAACACAAATTGTCCAAACAATACCCAATATTGCACCTATCCTTGACTTCGCCATAATGGACCTGGGTAATGCTGGTGACAGCCAAGTCGGCAATGCTTTTTCGTCAGGCCAAGCCCGTATCGTTGCGGGCTGTGGTGTTCATCAGAACGGCAGTTTGCGGAGCATCAGGAGCAGTGTCGGTCTTGAGGATATTGGCGTTCTAGAGGATTTGAGTGACGTTCGTGGACTCTTCTCTCTTCGGTCTAACGGCTCGGACAAAGATGATACCCTGGTTGTCTCTTTCATCACCGACACAAGAGTCTTCAGGTT
Source organism: Colletotrichum sp. SAR11_240 (assembly GCA_025328625.1). Taxonomy (NCBI): domain Eukaryota; kingdom Fungi; phylum Ascomycota; class Sordariomycetes; order Glomerellales; family Glomerellaceae; genus Colletotrichum; species Colletotrichum sp. SAR11_240. The sequence goes on from JAKMXA010000049.1 coordinate 48,145, forward strand.
CGATGCAGAGGAGGGCATCGAGGAGGTCTTTCAATTCCAAGGTCTTGAACTAGACAAACCTACACTAATCGCGTCAACCCTGCCGAATGGTCAATTGCTTCAAGTCACAGCTAACAGCGCTGCGCTACTTGACCCTGAAGGTGGCATCACGCTAAGCACGTGGTCAGCCCCAGAAGGCAAAGTCATTGTCAATGCATCATCCAATGCCAAATGGGTTCTGCTCTCCATCGATGGAACCACACTGGTCTCGTTGAGCCTCTTGGAGAATCTTGCAGCTCGGGAGCAGGTGCTAGGAAGTGGAGTAGGCGGAGAAGGCGACCAGATCTCGTGTATTCATGCCGCAACGGACTTGGATAATATCGGTGTCGTGGGTTTCTGGGCCACAGGCTCCATATCCATCATTGACCTGCAAACGCTTGATGCTTTGCACGGTGAAACCATCAAGCAGACCGATGACAGCGTTTCAGTACCCCGGAACATTGCTCTAGTACAGCTGCATCCGCCACATCTGTTAGGCCCTACTCTCTTCGTCTCGTTGGAAGACGGGCAGGTGGTGTCCTTCGATGTTTCGAAAGACAACTATTCGTTGTCCGGCAGAAAAAGTGTCGTTCTTGGCAGCAAACAAGCAGGCCTTCATATCCTTCCGCGGCCTGACAGCGATGGTATTAGCAACGTCTTCGCTACCACAGAGCACTCAAGCCTCATCTACAGCTCAGAGGGGCGCATAATTTACTCAGCGGCGACGGCGGAGGACGTCACCTACATTGCGCCATTCGACTCGGACGCGTTTCCTGATGCTATTGTTCTCGCCACTGATAAGAATGTTCGCATTGCGCATATTGATGTCGAAAGGCGAACACACGTGAATCCACTTCCCCTGCGCCAGACGGTGCGCAGAGTAGCCTACTCACCGGCGTTGAAGGCTTTCGGTATCGGCACCATTCGGAGAGAGCTGTTCAACAACGAGGAGATGGTCACGAGTTCCTTCCAATTAGTTGACGAGATTGTCCTCGGTGTGGTCGGAAAGCCCTTCCATCTTGACGGCGCCGCTACAACGGAACTGGTTGAAAGCGTTATCAGAGCCGAGCTTCCGGACAGCTCTGGCCAACCTGCGGAGAGATTTATCGTGGGCACTAGCTATCTCGCTGATCCAGAGATGGATGAGAATAGTGAGGTTAAAGGACGTATCTTAGTCCTCGGGGTCGACTCTGATAAGAACCCGTACCAAATCGTTAGCCATGAGCTGAAGGGTGCATGCCGAAGTCTCGCTGTGATGGGCGACAAGCTTGTTGCTGGCCTCAGCAAGACCGTGGTCGTGTACGATTACGCCGAGGAGTCCTCAACATCAGGATCGCTCCTCAAACTGGCTACTTTCCGACCATCCACGTTTCCTGTGGATCTCGATGTCAACGGCAACATGATTGGCGTCGCCGATTTGATGCAGTCGATGACACTTATCGAGTTTATTCCGGCCCAGGAGGGTAACAAAGCACGGCTCGTCGAGCGAGCCCGCCATTTCCAGTACATCTGGGCTACCGCGGTTTGCCACTTAGAGCAAGACTTGTGGATTGAGGCAGATGCACAGGGCAACCTCATGGTCTTGCGCAGAAACCCCAATGCACCAACAGAACACGACAAGAAGCAGATGGAAGTCATCAGCGAATTCCACCTCGGCGAGCAGATTAACAAGATTCGGCCACTTGACGTCGTCTCCGGTGAGAACGACCCGATTGAACCGAAGGCCTTTCTCGCAACGGTAAGCATCTGCGATCAGATTCATATATAGCTATAGCTGCTAACGTCACCTTAGGTTGAGGGATCAATATACGTCTTTGCAGACATCAAGCCCGAATACCAGAGTCTGCTACTTCAATTCCAGGAAAGGCTTGCGGGGGTGATTAAGACCCTCGGCCAAGCAGATGAGCCTGGAGCTGGACTTTCATTCATGTCGTGGCGAGGTTTCCGGAATGCCAAGCGGTCCGCGGATGGACCTTTCCGCTTCGTCGACGGCGAGCTGATTGAGCGATTCCTGGACCTGGATGCAGGGAGACAAGAAGCTGTAGTCCAGGGGCTGGGTCCGACAGTCGAGCGCATGAGAGACTTGGTAGAGGAGCTGAAGCGTATGCACTAATGTGTAGTATGCATATGTACAATAGTAGATGCAGGATATCGGGACGACGTCAAGGACTAAGGCCGTCACACCAGGTGACGCTGAAAAAGATGAAATACAGACATTTTGAATCCAACAGACGACCAAACCGTATGACAGAAGCAGCGATCTCAATTGGCACCCAATCGTTGTCCCAGTGGACACGGGTGAAGGGAGCATTCAAGGTCAAAATTTGTCCAACTTGGCAATCGGCTAATGGGGGCATTGCAACTATCCAGCATAATTCAATCATCACTCGTGCCACCCGGAAAGGGCCGGGACTCTGGTGCCCCCACCAGCCAATCAACAAGCACCAATTTCACAACGTTCTGCCTCAGGCCGCCAGCCCAGAAAGCTTTCGGCAATCCTCAAACCACAGCATCACGAAAAAAGACGCTCACTTGCCCAAACGTCATCCCTCTCCAATTGCATCTCGCAACAACCACCAACCCTCTCCCCTCCACCCTCCCGAATCTCTCGAGATGGCGCCCCTCGCACACGCTTCCCGCACCTGCCTGCGGCAACTGGCGCGAAGCAGCCCCTCCGCGACGGCTGCGCGCGCCCTCAGCACCTCGGCCGCCCGGAACGACGCCACTGCCACGAGCTACTCGAGCCCCTTCAAGGGCGCCCAGAAGGGCAGCCAGATCCCCGACTTCAGCAAGTACATGAGCAAGGGCTCTGCTCAGGGCAACCACCTCATCTCATACTTCATGGTCGGCACCATGGGCGCCATCACCGCCGCCGGCGCGAAGTCCACCGTCCAGGGTACGACAGCCTTCTTTCCCCACGAGTCACCGGACAAACAAATCGACGATCGAGACGAGGAAATGATTGGGAGAAATGTGATTTGGGCGAGCATTGGCTGACGGGTGGTTTCAATTGCAGAGTTCCTCGTCAACATGTCCGCCTCCGCCGACGTTTTGGCCATGGCCAAGGTCGAGGTTGACCTGAACGCCATTCCTGAGGGCAAGAACGTGAGTAGCCTGGTGCTAGGTTCCGCAGTAGGGCCAGCGGGAATTGCGACTGACAATCCCGACCGCAGGTTATCATCAAGTGGAGAGGCAAGCCCGTCTTCATCCGCCACCGCACCCAGGCCGAGATCGACGAGGCCAACAAGGTCTCCGTTGCCTCTCTCCGTGACCCCCAGGCCGACGACGACCGTGTCAAGCAACCCGAGTGGCTTATCATGTTGGGTACGTGATCCCCGATCTGAACGGATTTTCGCACTTCCTCGGCTTTCGGATATCCGGGCCATCGAGGCCCGCTGGGATGGGATATCTGGGCCCTCGTGACCTCAGCTAGGATGCGAACCTGTCAAGAAGAACCGCAAACTAACGTTTCTGCCCCACAGGTGTCTGCACGCACTTGGGTTGTGTGCCCATTGGCGAGGCTGGTGACTACGGCGGTTGGTTCTGCCCCTGCCACGGTTCTCACTACGATATCTCCGGCCGTATCAGGAAAGGACCCGCCCCCCTCAACCTCGAGATCCCCGAATACGAGTTCCCCGAGGAGGGCAAGCTGGTCATCGGTTAAGCACCACGTTTGTACGAGTATAAAACGGATGATGAGAGGGAGAGGAGAGAGAGCAACGCCGCAGCCCGCAGGTCCCCCCTTCGCGGGGGATGCGGTGTGGATGGCATCAACAACAACCAACTAGAGAACACTTTTTTCTTTTTTTGCATCGGAGACGACCAATGGTGCTTGGGGTTTGGGTTCCAAGAGAGTCAAAGAGAGAGGTCTTTTCTTTTTTTCTTAGACGTGTCCCCGGGCAATGATGCCAATGTACAAAAGTCACAGAGCGTCCAGGAACAATGAGTAGCCTCGCAACTTCATAATAGCCATGCCGGGTCAGGTTTGTGATGTGCCGTGTGGGATGTGATGGGCTAACTGACGGTGGACGGGACAGCTGGGTGCATGATGGAAAAGATGCCAGGATGACAGGCCCGGGAGTCAAGACGATCGACGGCAGTAATCGGATGAGGAAGCTCAAACCCATCCGGAGGGTTCGGTACCACGGAACGATCGCTGACAGCTTGGGTCCAGTCGCCGAGACTTGCACACTGGTTCAGTCTCGCTGAGTAGAGTTGGGGAAAATGATGGTAGTGACAGCCGGCTGCGGAGTCGATCAGACTGAGCCGTCCACATGTGACAGCTGTGCCTATATGCACCCAGACTTGAGGAAGTGGCTGAATGGCAGCCGTGGCGCATAACCTGGCTCGGCAGTCAGGGCTTCCTTTCTTTCGCTGGCAAGAGATCGCCGACTCCGGGACCCGGCTGGTGACGCGTTGGTGTTTGGGACGAAGATCTCGTGGAATGGGGTCGAGAGAGGGTGGGACGACGACTTGGAGGCTGTGGCACCACGCAGTGTGTTGCCGCCTGGGTTGCTCACGTAAGGGTGGCCGTAATCTTGGACAGATGTCGAGGTCTGGATTTGGAGGAGGAGGAGGAGGAGCCAAACGACTTGTTTTGAGGAGGTCTGGGCGTTGCAGGTGTTGTTGGGCCCCCGGGCGGTAAAGAGGGTCTCGATGTTTTGGAGGCGCGGCTGCGAAAATAGAGTCCCTGCTCGGTACCGTGTTTGGGTTGCGGGGCGCAGGATGTCTATCGTGGATAGAGTCTCTTTACCTTGGCAAGTATTTTCCGCTGTCGGTCTCGGTTGTATCCTGTTTTTGTGGTTGAAGATTCTGAGTCTCTAATTGTGCTTGTATGGACGACGTTCAGTGTTTATCTCGTGAGATCATCTGAAGTGCAGAACCCGGAAGCCATCATCATCGGCATGAAAGGGGATCGGCGCTTTTCAGATGCATTTGATGAGATGACACTCTGGGCATTGACACATAAACCCTTCCACATAACTTATTACGCAAGCTATTACTGAGATCTCATGCTTTGCCAAACCCAGATGCCAAGACGATGACAACTGTCGCGCTGGTGGTGGACAATGCAGAAGTGGAAGTGCGTGTTATGTGCCATTCTGCGATTGTTGCTGTTGCTGGCTGACGAGGATGCGCTTCCCCCAACACCCCTGCCAGCTCCACATGGCCGCACGGATGGAAGCGAGCCAATGACGGGTCTCCGAGAGGCGGCTCGGAGTGGATGAGACGCCCTCCCGCGACAGCTGCCGTCTGATTTCCGAGTTCCTCAAACTCTGTTCGACTTCAGTTCCTCTCCGCCAAGAACAGGGGGCGGAGGGACCACATCTTGATTGTTGGTCGGGTGAGGCTCCTTTTGCGTCTTCAAGGTGAAGATGACGGCCCTGGAATTCACTGGCTGACGAATTCGACGTTAGACTCATTCAGTGATGAAGAAGGAATTCCTGACAAGGTGTCCACCAAAGGCGTCTACCTGGAATGAACCGAGTCGTCGCTCAGGAAGAATTTGGACGCCATGTTTGTACGAGTGTATGTGGCGAGAGATATCTCCTTGGTGGTTTCCTCGGAATTTCCGCCCATCCAGTCGGCCAGCAACCGAAACAGGTAGTTTTTCTGCCAGGTCCCAACAGGCGCCCTCCTCCTATCGCCCGCTCTAGCGGACCGGACGAACTCTTGGCTCGCACATGGCCATGTCCTGCATCACCCCTACCGAGTGGATGAGCCGCATCGGAGACTGCCCAGCCGACAGCTATACCCACCCAACACCTCCGGGCCCCAACCGCCAAGCCGCATCACCATCGCGGAGCGACAGGCGAGGACCCAAGATCGACAGAGTCGCTTTCCCAAGCGAGTTGCTCAGGGGCCGCCGCTCACGTTGCGCCGTGTTGGGATGATGAGACGAACAGACCGAGATGCGGGCGGGCGTCTCTGCTTGTTGCTGATGGGTCGTAGTCCCGCGTCGTCACGTCCGTATATAAGTCCCCATCTTCTTTTCAGTAGTTGACAGAAGGAAGTTTTGTTTCCTCATCACGCATACTCTCTCTTCTCCTTCGTTCAGTTCTGGGAACTTTTTTTGTATTCTTTACTCTTCCATTCTTTACATTCTCGTCCTTCTCTCCGAGATCATTAGGCCGGCCCTTCTTTACACCTTGTACTTTACCACATTTTTTCTTCTTTTCCTCGAACGAACAGAAACGATGAAGTTCCAAAACTCCATCGCCCTCTCGGCCCTCGTCGGCCTCGCCGCCGCCGAGGTGCCCCAGGAGCACTCCCACGAAAAGTACCTCCGCGCCGTCAACGCGCTCCTGAAGCAGGACAACCCCCTAAACATCCAGGACGCCGTCTTCGGCCTGCTGGGCAACGCCGCTGCGGAGGCCGGCGCCGGCGACGTCACCAACCTCGATTGTCTGCACCAGGCCACCGCCGACTCGGCCTTCACCGCCGCCAAGGCGGCCAACGACGTCGACGGCATGGCGAGCGCGCTCGTCTTCCGCGCCGTAGAGCGCAACACGGGCTCCGTCGGCCTGAAGAGCGTGCTGTGCGACGAGACGGCGCAGAACCCCGAGATTGCTGCTCTTACCCAGCACCAGGACCCTGCTTCGGAGGGCGCTGCCGCGACGAACAAGGAGATCACGCTGGAGCTGGCGAGGCAGCTTGCTGCTGTTGGGGCTGACCCCATGCTGGCGCTTGACTCGGGCACTTTCGAGCCTGGTGACGTGAGTATCTGTAATGCTGGACTGTGATGGGAATTGAGTGCTGATAACATTGTAGCCGAACGACAACACTGGCGCGGGTAACACTTGCGACGACGCCGATGATGCTGAGGGATGCATCTTCTCCCAGAACCTCTTGGTGCAGGATGCCACAGCCGAGGAGATCCAGGCTGCCGTTGACGGTGCCGACGGAGCAGGTAAAATCCCTTCAGTTCCAGAACCATACCATCTTACATCGTGACTAACTCCAATACCGTGCAGCCAGCAACTCTACCGCCGTCACCAAACTCAGACTCCGCCGTGCCACTCTCCTGAACCGCCGTGGGAAGAAGAACCAAGACGCCACCGCCGGCGCCGATGCTTCTGCCAACGCCACCGCCGTTGCTGACAAGGTCCGTCGCGGCAACAAGAACAAGGACGCTGCCGCTGATGCAGGAGCCGCTGCCAATGCTACGGCTGTTGCTGATAAGTTCCGCCGCGGCAACAAGAACAACGCCAACGCCAACGGCAATGCCGGTAATGCTGCAGCTGCCAATGAGACTGCTGATGCTGTCCAGTCTGCTGGAAACGGCGGCAACGCGAACGCCAATGGTAACCAGAACAACAACGCCGACGATGCTGCTGATGCTACCGGCAACGGTAACGCCAACAACAACAACAACCAGAACGGAAATCAGAACAACAACGCAAACAACGGCAATGCCGATGATGCTGCCGACGATACTGCCGATGACAGCACTGGCAACAACGGCAACCAGGACAACCAGAACGGTAACAACCAGAACCAGAACGGCAACAACCAGAACAACCAGAACGGCAACCAGAACAACAATGGAAACGCCAACAACGGAAACGCTGACAATGCCAACAACGGAGGCAATGATGCCGCCACCGGAACCGACGTTCAGACCTTCACCGGCGACCTCGGCGGCCCCCCTCCCCCGGTCACTTCCGACGCCGCCTCCGACAAGCCCTTCTCCGTCAACGGTGCTACCTTCGTCAACGCCGGCGCCGCCCTCCAGCGCTCCTGCGCCGTGCAACACAACGCCTGCGCTGACGCCGCGAACTCCGGCTCCGAGGACATCACCGTCGCTGACTGCGACGCGCAGGAGGACGACTGCCTGGCTGCTGCCTCCCTCAAGAAGCTCCGCCGCTCCTCCAGCGTCGGCTCCGAGGGCCGCAAGATGCGCATCGCCAGCAACGCCATCAAGACGCGCCAGAACCTCGACTTTGGCGAGTGCCAGGACCCCAGCATCGAGTTCGCCGCCGGCCTTGACGGGCGCAAGGAGGCGTCCTTCGGCCCCGCGGGCGACTTTGAGCACGGCTCGGCGCTCAACATCAACATCATCAGCAGCTTCATCTGCGGACAGCTGTCGTCGAGGTGCCAGGCTTCCGACGACGCTGTTGCTGCGTGTGAGCAGGGACAGGCTGACGCCCAGGGATTGCAGGGCCAGGCGGCTGCTGATGCCTTTAACACGGCTCTCGGCCTGTAGAGGCTGTTTATGTATGATGACGAGTTTCCTTTGTTGGAGTTTGGTCTAGATGTACGATGAGAGGAACTGAGAGGGCCTTGTGAATGAAAAGAATTCCATCTCAGAAAATTTTGATGAATATGACGATGATTTGCATTGTGCTTATATTGATACTGATTTATTTACCATGGAAATCGAATTTTTGTCGATGCTTTTAAAACCGCCGATAATCTACAAAACCACCACAAAAAGGCACGGCGTAATAACGACTTGAAAATAAAATTCCAATCATCATGAGAAAAACGCCTACACACACTTTTTCCAGTCCACCAGGTCGTGGCTTGTTTGCAACTGCTTAGCGCTTGCCGCCAATGAAAATCATTTCACCCACTGTGGGAATCTTCATGCAGCGTTTTCCTGGATCTCATCTCCAACTTCACTCCACATCTCCAAAACCAAACGCTGAAATTTTCACCTTACTCAGTCACCTTTCTCATCCACCAAAAAATCGAAAAACACTCCCAGCAAACCTTTAGCTGAGTGATTCTTCGAACTTTTCTAGCCATGGCTGGATTTGACTACACAGCCCTCGGCGAGCGAGATTTCAGAATCCTCTCCCTCGCACCCGGAAAATTCGACGAACCCCTCAAGGGTGAGCTTGTCGTCCGCCCGATCGACCCTTACATCGACGAGGCCTCCAAGCACGATGGCGAACTCCCCGAGTCGGCCGACTCCTACGAGGCCGTCTCTTACGTCTGGGGCTCCGACGACACCCCGCGCAGCATCGCCATCTCATCCACCGAGGTATCCATCACAGAGAACCTCTTCACCTGCCTGAAGCGCGTGCGCCTCCAAGACCGCCCACGCCAGCTCTGGATCGACGCGCTGTGCATCAACCAGGCCAACGCGAACGAGAAGCAGGCGCAGGTCATGCTCATGCACGACGTCTACGTCAGCGCGCGCCGCACCCTGGCCTACCTGGGTGAGGAGGCCGACGGCAGCAGCGATGCGATGGACCTGATTGAGAGGTACTGGCGCGTCAGCATCCCCAACGAGCTCAACGCCGGCGCGCGCGCGTTTCTGGAGGATTCGCTCGGCAAGCCCGTCCCTGATGCGCCGGCCGGCGCCGAGGCGGAGCTGCCGGCGGAGGGCGACAAGCGCTGGCTGGCTGTGTCGCGGTTCTGGAACCGGGCGTGGTTCAAGAGAGTGTGGATCGTGCAGGAGTTTATTCTCGCGAGGGATGTGTTGATGATTTGCGGAGAGAAGACGGCGAACTGGGCGCAGCTTTGGCCTGCTACGATTGCGTTGGAGGAGCCCGAGAGCCCGCCTTGGCCGTTAATCGATGAGAAGGGCGAGGAGGTGGAGAGTGCGGCGGATTTGATGGCGAACATGGCGCAGAGACTGCGGTTCTACCAGCTTGGTGCGATGAGGGGCAATGCCCAGGAGGATGGATGCTGTGGTGATGATGATGAGCATGATCACGAGCACGGAGGGGGCTGCTGCGGCGGAGACGACGAGCATGAGCACGATCACGAGGGACATGACCACGGCAAAGAGAGTGCTGAAGGCAACGAAGAAGAGTGGGAGTCTGAAGACGAGGACGAGGACCCGAAGCGCTCCACGGAGCTTCTCAGCCTGCTCCTCTCTTTCCGCGAGGTCGAGGCCACCGACCCGCGCGATTACTACTTCGCCCTCCTCGGCCTTGCTGCTGACGGCGACAGAGAAGAGTTCCGCCCCGACTACTCCGAAAAGTTCGAAGAGACCGCCCTCCGCTTCGGCCGCACCCTGTTCCACGAGCCCTTCAGCGAGGAGCTCCTCGACCACGCCGGCATCGCGGAGCACCTCAACGGCAGCGCCAACAAGTTCCCCTCCTGGCTGCCCGACTTCCGCCGCCCCTGGCACCGCATGACCGTCGCCGACGCCGCCGAGTCCGAGGCCGCGGGCGAGACCGACTTCGACTTCGGCTTCGACCCCAACGACGACGAGGACGTCCTCCTGCTCAAGGGCGTCAAGGTCGACACCCTCGCGCAGATGAGCGGCGTCCCCCGCGCGGCGCACCTGCACGCCGAACGGCCCTCCATCTGGGTCAAGAAGGACATCCTCACGCTCTCCAAGATCCTCGAGAAGATCCCGGGCTTCGAGAAGGCGACGTACCCCACGGGCGAGTCCGGCCTGGAGGCCATGCTGCGGACGCTGACCTTCTTCCGCGCCGAGGCGGACGAGGACGAGGTCCCGATGGCGACGCTGAAGCTGGCGTACCGCTTCTGCACGGCCGTCGAGGAGGACGACCTCGACCCCGAGCGGGCGGAGCGCGACGTGCTGCGCCGCGAGATCGAGCTGGCGGGACGCTCGGCGGAGGAGGCCAACGAGGCACTCGTGGCGGCGGCGCAGATCCTCATCAACCGCGTCTTCACCACGCGCTCCGCGCTGGATGTGGTGCTGGCCAAGGGGGAGAAGTACGTTGCCATGGTGCCTGATGGATGTGAGGCTGGTGACGAGGTTTGGGTTATGAAGGGATGCAACGCGCCGTTTGTGCTGAGGAAGAGCGATGAGCGGGAGGGGCTGAGACGTATCGTGGGCACGGCGTACGTGCACGGTATCATGGACGGCGAGGCGGTTGAGGAGGGAGTCGAGTTTGAGCCGGTTTCGATTCACTAATTGGGATCATCTCCGGTGTCATGATGGAGAGATGGCGTAGGATCATGATGACATGACACGGACCCAGAGAAGGTCTTTATGCTTAGACGTCTAGATAGAGGATCATCGGAGGAATACAAAAGTTTTGCGATTTAGACTGAGACGGGATATGCTGTCAGAGGAACCTTGATGGTTTAGAAAGGCACCGCAAGCATGGGTTTCCGCACCGAGCGGCCGGGACGGCACGGACCTGGATGTGGGTCCTACCGGTCCGTTAGCGGTTCCATGGCAGCGGGAGTGGCTGGCGATGTAGGCGTCATTGAGCGTCATCGTCTGGTCTGTCAACTTGTTTTAGAGCTATGATGCAGCGCTTTGTTACCACCTGTTGTAGAGTTCAAAAATGGCCAGTTCGTCTCTTGTGAAGATGTTGCGAAGTTTCAAGCAACAGCAAACTCGGTCTCAATTGTCATTTTGGGCCCATCAAATCACCAACCGCACAAGCAACTTTTCAACGTATACTGCCAACAAGATGCCTTCGTCAAAGGGAAAGCCCACTGATCCTGAGCTAAGGGAGGAGATCAAGGAAGGTGAGAGTGATGAGGAGCCACGATATCGGAGAGCACTAAATTGACATTTTGATTACAGAAATTAAGCAAGAGCCCAATAAGTCTGGCGGCGGCGAGGGGCAGTGGTCAGCATGGAAGGTAAGTCTGCATATCGCAATATGAACAGGGGCCAATCACTAATAATTACCAAGGCATCCAAGCTTGCCAAAGAGTATGAGAAGCAGGGCGGTGATTATGAGAATGAGGTCGGCTCCAAAAACGAGCCAAAGAAGGGAGAGCCAGAAAAGAAGAGCGAGTCCAAGAAGAAGAAGGAGACTGAAGATTAGGGCGTCAGGCGTCAAAATGTGCATCAAAGGGCGTAGCTTCATAGAATAATAGATATCGTATATCTACGACACCTCGCAATTTGTCTAGCAATCCGAGGCACTTTTGATACGAGATGTCAACTGTGCCGCATTTCCGTCACCCATGCAAAGGCTGAACTACCTTAAAATCTCACCCCCGCTCCTCACCTTCGCGGCAACTCCCTGTCTTCTTCAAGCTTGAACATGCAAGGCATTACAGAGGAGGACATTTCAGCAGATATACAGCCAGACGGGGATGATTGCTGGACGCCTCTCCAAAAGGCAGCCCGCGACGGCGACCTCTCCGCGGTGCTAGCTGCCCTTGCCTCCGGCGCCGACAACAACGCCCCGCCGCAGGGATACTACGGCCGCACCGCGCTCCAGGCGGCCTGCTTGGCATCGCACGCCGATGTGGTATCGGCGCTGCTGGACGCCGGGGCGGACGTCGACGCTGCCCCCGGCAACAACGACGCGCGCAACGCGCTGCAGATTGCGAGCGGGCAGCCGGACATTTCCATCGTCAGGATGCTCCTCGACAAGGGGGCCGACGTGAATGCGCCGGCGACGAGGTACTGCGGCGCGACGGCACTGCAGTCTGCGTGCTCCGCGGGACTGGCTGACGTGGTCGCGCTGCTGCTGGATCACGGGGCGGACGTGAACGCGGCGCCGGCCAAGACGGCGGGGAGGACGGCGCTGCAAGCCGCGGCGGCGCACGGGTTCACAGAGTTAGTTAGGATACTGCTGAGGGATCACGGGGCGAATGTGAACGCGCCGGCGTGCCGGCACAAGGGCTTCACGGCGCTGCAGGTGGCGGCGCTTCTCGGGGACGAGGGGATGGTCGCGACGCTGCTGGGTGCCGGGGCGGATGTGAATGCCGAGGGGAGCAGGTTCAAGGGCGGGAGGGCGCTGCATGCGGCGGCGGAGGGGGGTCACGTTCGCGTGTGCGAGATGTTGCTGGATGCCGGGGCCGAGATCGAGGCTGGATCTGGCGGATGGACTGGTGGTGGTGGTGGGCAGACGGCGTTGCAGGGCGCGGCTGCGAGGGGTCACGGTGCGGTTGTTCGGGTTTTGCGGGACAGGGGTGCGACGGGAATGGAAGGTGGAGGGACGTTTCTGTTTGATAGAGTTTGGTGACATGCAGCAGATAAGGTGGGATTCTGGCCATGGAAGAACTAGCGGTGGCTGGTTGACTTGGAGTTGATAACGCAGTTGCACAGCTGAAAAGAAGGCGTACTCGACACATCTTCCACGGACCGAGAGAGACACACGTAGTCTTAGCTAACAAACTAGCCCGTTACCTGGAAGGATGCCGGACCCTTACTGCGGGCGGCGCATGAACACCATCGACAACACCATCACCCGCAGGGCCAACAGCCAAGACAAGATCACACAGGCGCCCCGACGTTTACGTCTCGTCCGGAAGTTCAGCCAAGTCAGCCGACTAACGCAGACCAGGGCATCCCTCGCTCCAGCCCGGTCACGAACTGTGTCTCCCACTCTTACTCTACAAGGTCTACAAAGATACAAAGATACAAAAGTACTTGCAGTGACAGTGACTAGACGTACGAGGCAGCTGTGTGTGAGGGAAGCTCCACCCCGCTGCGCCCGCGTCAAACCGGCCCCGCGGCGCCCCGCCTATCATCGGCTTCCGCCGGCTCGGATGTGGTCCCGCGGCGCACCGCCCGGCGTGACCTGCCTCATTGCGAGTGCGTTCCCTTGCTCAGTTGCTCCCTACGCTCCCTTCCGCACCGTAGCGGCAGGCAGGATAAGATAGAGGGGGACCCAGTTGCCAAATAATTACCTAAAAAAACAGGCCTAGAGTTCCAAGGCACTGCACTCTTCGAAACAGGCAAGCAACATGGGACCTTCAGATGAAGAAAAGTACCTTGCCTACTGCACCTACACAGCACACGCAATACACGTACTGTATGTACCAGAACCAAGCAGCATCACTTCTCGAAGCCAGACTTCCTTACTTCACCGCTAGCCTCGTCCCGTGACGTAAGACGAGCACCCGCTTGGCTTGCCTTCATCACGTTCGTGTGGGCCTGCTGACCTTGACCCTTCCTCCAGGCTGGTGAGACGGGCGTGTTAGTGTACCTTTACCATACTCGTCTCTCCCGAATCCACGTTTCTTTGTGTCTCGAATCCGAGCTGGCGCTGGGCCCTGCGATGTCCCTCCTCCCCCTCCCAAAACGTGCTACATTGCGCCGTCCCGTATCGCTGGGGCCGCCTCCACCCCCCGTGGTCCCTCCCCTTGCAAGGCCGCCTGGACCTTATGCCAGGTAGAGGCTTGAATTGGGCCTGTCTCAATCCTGGGGTTTCGCTGGGTCTTCCCCGCCATCGCCGCGATCGTCTTTGGTGGGGCACCTCTCCCCGAAAGAAAGGTCCCCAAATGTCTTGATAAGGACTGTGCTTTGTCCTTCCCACCCGCCTCTGGTGCCTCTACAATGCCGTGACTCTGTCTCTCCCACATTCCAACTCTCCCGTCGAAACAGCTGACCAACAGCGGGACCCAATTGGCAAGAAACAACAACACCAAACCCAGCAGACTCCGCGCAGAAAGATAGGCACCATGGGCTCGACGCAGGAGGCCGACCTCATCCTCACCACGCCCACGCACGCCGAGCGGCTCCGCGTCTGGACCTCGACGCACCAGAAATGGGGCGCCGCCCTCGAGCTGGACGAGTACCTCCGCCGCGAGGAGTACCTCACCACCGTGCCCATGAGCCGCAACGGCGGCATCACCCAGTGGATCCTGACGGACCCCTCGCTGCCGCCCGACGCCCGCCCGATCCTCTCGTCCTGCGAGAGCATCCGCAAGCGCGCCCTCGCCGCGAAGCCCGACGGCTCCGTCGCCGAGGCCGTCGCCCACGGCATCGCCTCCGTCTTCACCGAGCCCGAGCACCGCGGCAAGGGCTACGCCTCCACCATGATGAGCCTGCTCGGCCCGCGCCTCGGCGGCTGGCAGGGTGCGCGCATGGCCAAGGGCGAGCAGTGGGGCGACATCCGGGACGGCGAGGTCGCCTTCTCCGTGCTCTTCTCCGACATTGGCAAGAAGTTCTACGCGAAGCAGGGCTGGCACCCGTACGAGAGCGCGCACCTGTCGTTCCCGCCGCAGCCCAGGGCCGAGGGGCAGAAGGAGGGCGGCAAGGCGAAGCCGGTGGGATACCACGAGCTGGCGGAGCTGAGCCACGTCGACGAGAAGCTGCTGCGGGCGAGGCTGTCGAAGGAGTCCAAGGGGAGCAAGACGCGGGTGTCGCTGCTGCCGGATATTGATGCTATCTTGTGGCACCTGATGCGCGAGGACTTCATGACCAAGCACATTTTCGGAAAGACACCGACGGTTAGGGGAGCTGTTGTCGGGGAGCGCGGGGAGAGGGTGTGGGCGGTGTGGACGAGGGGATACTATGGTGGATTGAAGAAGCCTGAAGGCAACACCATGCACATTTTGAGGTTGGTCATGGAGAATGAAAACAGCAGCGATGAGTATGTTCAGGAGGCTATTCACGAGCTCTTGACGCTGGCGAGAGCGGAGGCGGCCGAGTGGAAGTCGAACAACATTGAGCTGTGGAACCCCGACTCCAGAGTGAGGGGGTTGATTGAAAAGGCGGGCATCCCCCACGAGTTTGTTGAAAGAGAGACTGATAGCATTGCGAGCCTGATGTTTTACGGCGATGGGGATGTGGAGTGGGTGCTGAACGAGAAGTTTGGTTGGTGCTAGACGACGAATCATCATACACGGAACATGCATATCACGGTTGTGGGGAATCCATTACACGGAACGGAATTCGGAGTACAGGACAAGCGTCCAAATTGGCATGGCAAGGTATCATTAACAAATGATCTATGAACCGTCTAACCTTGATCACTTCCCACGTGGCCCATTTTTGATTGTTTTATTTTCACATATACGCCGCCGCATTAGTGACCGTGGCCGTCATCCTCCGCCCTCTGCTCGGGATCCAGCTTGATCAGGGTATCGATACGCATGATGCTGATGCAAGCCTCCACGGCACTCTTGAGTTGCCGGATCTTGCTGATGCTGGGCTCCAAAATACCAGCCTTGACCTCGTCAATAACCTTGCCCTTCGTCAGGTCCAGACCGTAGTTCTTGTACGCCTTCTTGCGGGCGACAATCTTCTCGTCATCGTTGCCCTCACCCTCCTGGATGCGCTGCGAGAGCGCGTGCCGGGAACGCAGCTGGGCAACGAGCTCTGAGGCGTCCTTGGCCGCGTTGACAGCCAGGGTCTTGGGGATAACGAGCAGGGACTGGGCGAACTCGCCGATGGCCAACTGCTCGCGGGAACCAACGGTACCGGCAAACTCCTCGAGGTAGATGTGCAGAGCAGTCTCGACGGCACCGCCACCAGGCACGATGCTGCCACTCTCGAGCGTTCTCTTGACGGCGTTAAGGGAGTCGTGGATAGAGCGCTCCATCTCGTCCAGAGTGAAGTCGTTGGGACCGCGGAGGATGATGGATGCTGAGGAGTGGGTCTTGGTGCCCTTGACGAGAATGCACTCGTCGTCTGAGATGCGCTCCTGCACAACCTCCTCCGCGTGTCCAAGGTACGCGGGGTCGAACTTCTCGTCGCCGTTAAGGTCGGAGAGTGTGCTGAGAAGGGTAGCGCCGGTAGCCTTGGCAATTCTGCGGAGGTCCTCCTTCTTGCATCTGCGAACACCCATAGCGCCCCTCTCAACGAAAGTCTTCAGAACCATGTCGTCGATACCCTTGGTAGTAAGGATAACGTTGGCGCCAGCCTTCAGGATCATGTCTACCCTCTCCAGGATCATGCCAGACTCTCTCGCGCGGATCTGCTCCAGTTGTGTCGGGTCATCGACGGTAATCTGAACACCCAACTTCATACGCTCCTTTTGCAGGTTCATATCCAACACGGCAATCTTGGCGTCCGTTATTCTTGTAGGCATGGCCTGGGAAGCGACTGTGCAGTTAAGAGCGTAGCCCTTGACCAGAACAGACTCCAGCGAGCCCTTTCCGTGTGCCTTCAGGATGTTGACAGCCTTAACAGGGTATTTCGTCTCGTTGCGGTTGTTCGTGGTCTTGACGGCGAGCATGCCATCGACAACCATGTTGGCGAAGAACTCGGAGTCGGCACCGATGATCTTGCTGGACATGGAGGTCTTGGCGATGTTGATGAGGGATTCGCGACCGAGGTTCTCGACCTTGATGCTGATGTTCTCGTTCATGTACTTGACGGCCTCGCGGAGGGCAAGTCGGTAGCCGGTGATGATGGTAGTGGGGTGTATGCGGTTCTTCATAAGCTCGTTACCTCTGCGCAGCAGCTCGGCGGCGATGAGGACGACGGACGTGGTGCCATCGCCGACCTCCTTGTCTTGTTGTTGTGCCAGGTCAACCAAGATCTTGCCAGCGGGGTGTTCGACGTCCAACAAGCTGAGGATAGTGGCGCCGTCGTTCGTGACCGTGACATCCTACGCCGGGGGTTAAGCGGGGTCCAAGGGGGGAGGGGGGCCGCCGAACATACACCAATATCGTCGACCATCATCTTGTCGAGGCCGCTGGGGCCGAATGAGCTCTTGACGACATTTGCGATAGCTTGGGTCGCGAGGACTGGCAGTTTGTTTTGTCAGCATATGTGAAGCTGTAGCCGGGGGTCGCAGCAAGCGAAGCAACAACAGCGGCGGCATACCGTTCTGGTCTCTGATGTCGGCGCCGGAAATCTTCTGGCCACCGAGGAAAAGGGTGCCGCTCCCTGACTGCTCGAACATGGACGCCATTTTGGGTCCTCACTGCCTGCAATAATGGTGAATCGCGGGATAGGGAGGTGGTGGAGGGTGGATTTTGGGTAGCTCGTCGGTGTGGCCTGGACAGCAATAGAAGCTTCTGCGCTGTGCCTGCCTTGTCCCCTCGACGCAACTTTTTTTCGGACCCGAGTTGTTCCAGGAACCGGGGAGCTGTGGCTGGTGCGGTGCGCTGTCGATAAGGACTGTGCTGCATTTGGAGACAAGCACTGCACTACTGCCATTTCAGTACTGGCAATACAGTGCAGCTTCCCCACCATCACAGTAGTCAGACCCACCACTGATAAGCGCTCGGGCCCCTGGTCTGGTCCCCTGTGGCTGGCAATTGACCCCTCACCTCCCTCGCGCCCAACAGCTCGACACACGACTCACATTTTAGTGCGGGGCAGATTTTCCGCTGTATCGCACCGCCATCTCTGCCCAAAATCTCGAGTGACTCAGGCCGACCCGGGCACCACGCTGCCAATTCTATAAGCCGATACCCTTCCCGTGACGAACCTGCGATCCGCAGTCACTATCGCAATCATGGCCGACGCTGCTGCCCCCGAGCAATCCAAGAGCGCCTTGAAGAAGGCCGAGAAGCAGGCCAAGATGGCGGCCGAGAAGGCTGCGAAGGCTGCCAAGCAAGCCGCCCTTCCCGTTGTCGGCGGCAAGAAGAAGACGGACGACATCATCGGCATCACGGTCAAGAAGAATGAGGATTTCTCCATGTGGTACCAGGAGGTCGTTCTCAAGGCCGAGATGGTTGAGTACTACAACGAGATTGCTGGCTTCTTCATTCTGCGCCCGGCCTCCATGTACATCTGGGGTGTCATCCGCAAGTGGTTTTCCGAGCGCATTGAGGCCATGGGTGTCGACGAGACCAGCTTCCCCATCTTCCTCTCCTCCAAGTCTCTCGAGAAGGAGAAGGACCACGTTGAGGGTTTCGCCCCTGAATTGGCCTGGGTCACCAAGGCGTAAGTCAACCTCTCCCTCCGAAATCGCCTCTGCCCCGACTAACAACCCTTTAAGCGGTGACAAGGACCTCGAGGTCCCCGTTGCGGTCCGTCCCACCTCCGAGGCTGTCATGTACCCTTACTACTCCAAGTGGATTCGCAGCCATCGCGACCTTCCCTTCCGCCTGAACCAGTGGAACTCCGTCGTCCGCTGGGAGGCCAAGCAGACTACCCCTTTCCTCCGCACAAGAGAATTTCTGTGGCAGGAGGGCCACACCGCCCACCTTACCGAGGAGCTTGCCGGTGTTGAGGTCCGCGAGATTCTCGAGCTCTACGCTGGTGTCTACGAGGAGCTTCTCGCCGTCCCCGTCGTTCGCGGCACCAAGACCGAGAAGGAGAAGTTTGCCGGTGGTTACTACACTACCACTGTCGAGGGTTACATCCCGTCCAACGGCCGTGGTATCCAGGGTGCCACCTCTCACTGCTTGGGCCAGAACTTCTCCAAGATGTTCGACATCACCGTCGAGAACCCCGAGAAGAAGGGCGAGAAGATCCACGTCTGGCAGAACTCTTGGGGTCTGTCTACCCGTGTCATTGGTGTCATGGTCATGATCCACGGTGACGACAAGGGTCTCGTCCTCCCCCCTCGCATCGCCAAGACCCAGGTCATCCTCATCGCCGTCGGTATCACTGCCAAGACCACTCCCGAGGACCGTGAGAAGCTCGAGGGCAAGACCGACGACCTCCGCAACGAGCTGCGCAAGGCCGGCCTCCGCGCCGAGTCTGACTTGAGGGAGGGCTACACTCCCGCCTGGAAGTTCAACGACTGGGAGCTGCGCGGTGTCCCTCTCCGTCTCGAGTTCGGTCCCAAGGACATGGCCAACCAGGTTGTCAGCTTTGCTCGCCGTGACACCGGTGAGAAGGGCACCATCCCTCTGGCCGAGCTCTCCACCAAGGTCCCTGAGCTCCTCGAGACCATCCAGTCCGACATGTACCAGAAGGCCAAGAAGTCCTTCGACGAGCACCGTCTCGTTCTCAACGACTGGGAGAAGGTCATCCCTGCCCTGGACACCAAGAACGTTGTCGTCATTCCCCACTGCCTGGCTGAGAAGTGTGAGGATCGCATCAAGGAGTTGACCAACAGCGAGCCCCCTGAGAACGCCACCCTTCCTGAGGGTAAGAAGCAGCCTACCATGGGCATGAAGTCCCTCTGCCGTCCTTTCGACCAGCCCGAGGGCCTCGTCGTCGGCGAGACCAAGTGTCTGAACCCCGACTGCAAGGACTTTGCTAAGGAGTGGGTCATGTTCGGACGCAGCTACTAAAAGATGGGGATGTTATTCAGAGGAGTTGCGGGTTGAGCATTTTGGGACATTATCGGATAACGAGACCCACGGCGGATTTGAATCATGTCATGTGTTGCTAGAGGAGAGAGGTAGAGGGTCTAGCATGATGTGTTTTCTGAAGAATTAGCGAGGGGGAGTAGAAACATGCAGGTAAAAAGTCATTCGATACCAAGTTCATTACCTTTTTTACTCAAACCTCCGGTGAAGCAGCGTGTCGAATCTGCGATGCGCAATATTGGAAACCGGACAATAATCATCTCCTTTGCTGGTTGTGCTCGTCGCCGTTATGGACCCTGCATCCCGAAAGCCAGCCCGCAATTGACTCCGGCACGGTCGACTGCGCCCCCCTGTCCCCCGGACCGCCAGTGGGTCGACTCATGATGGCTCATTCAATTGGTACCCCAGACCAGTCCCGAACAGGCAGGTCTCGGTCCCCCTGAACCATGATGGTGGGTGACTCATTTTCAGCGCCTTTGTCCAGTCTGATGCGTTACCAGTCCCCCTATCGAATAGCACTGACAGAAGACGCCTTCATCCGGCAATTCCTGTTAGTGATTGGTATCGGAGCCAACGCAACACCGTCAAACTTGCTCCGCATTTTGACTCAGAGGATTTGTCTTGCAGCGAGGCGTCGACTGATGGATGATGTCGAAATGAGTTTGCTTCGGCCATGGTTTGGTAACACATTGCTGATTCGCCAATTGAAGTCGAGATGTGGCTGTGGATCGAGAAGTCTCGGCCATCCTTGAGCCTCAGCGTATTATCTTCTGCAATGAGCTCTGTTCCAAACATTCAAGTATAAAGCAGACCGCGTAGACAATTTCAAGTCACCAAAAAAATCAAGCAATCAAGTCTACTCACAGACATCACCAGTTTACCCGTCTTGAGTTCATCGCAAAAGCACCTAATGGTCGGCGCAATAACCACTAACACCACCAACACCAACACGACCGCAATCATGGAGCAATCAAGCACATCCCATTTCAAGCTCTCCGCAACATTCTGCGGCACATGCGACGTCCGCTTCGACAATCCAGATACTCGCCGAGCACACTCAAAAAGCCAATGGCACGTCACGAATCTCAAGCGCCGCATCGCCGAGCTGGAACCCCTCACAGCGGAGCAACACGCCGCTGTGGTAGCCGCTGCCCCGGCTAGCCCCACCACGGAGCCCTCATCGGAAGACTCCTCATCCTCCGCCTCCGATGTCGAGACGGACACCGAGCCCGAATTCGTCCCCGAGGAATGTCTTTTCTGTAACACAGTCTCAGAAAACTTTGAGGAGAATGTCGCGCACATGCACAAGTCACATGGCATGTTCATCCCCGACCAGGAGAGACTCCGCGTCGATCTCGAGACTCTGGTGCGATACCTCCACCTCGTCGTCTTTGGGTACCGCGAATGCCTCCAGTGTGGAACGCAACGCCGCACGCCCGCCGCGGTCCAACAACACATGAAGGGCAAAAACCACTGCCGCTTCGATATTCACGCTGAAGACTCAGAATACAGAGACTTTTATGAGAAACCAGCAGTCGATGAGGAGGAAGCAGAGCAGGAGGGCAAGACCCGCAAGGCCATTGCCGACGCCATCGAGGAGGGCAGCTCGATCCGCCTACCCTCTGGGAAGACGCTCTCTCACCGCTCCGCCCCAACACCACCGCGTCCTCGCAGGAGGCTTGGCGAATCGTCGTCTGGCGATAACCTTCTCCCCGAGGGCGCGGAAGTGGACGAGTCCAAAGCGAGCATGCAGCTCACCGCACCCGGGAAGAAGAACAGCTCCAAGGCGCTTACGCGTGCTGAGAAGCGCGAGGCTGTGTTTGAGACGCAGCTTGCGCGGCTGAGTGCCAACGATCGCATGGCCTTAGCCCACCTTCCGGCTGCGGAGCAGAGGAGTTTGTTGTTGACGCAGCATAAGCAGTTGCAGAAGGCAGAGAGGGCTGCTAGGAGGACTCATATGAGATTGCAGATGAAGGGGAACATCAGCGGGCGGTTGAATTTGGTTGATGATGTGATGGGGCCGAAGTTCATGGTGGGATTGTGGGGTTGAGTAGGCGATACAGCATAGAATCTGCGCCAAAGACAGGAACGATTCATCCTCGACTTAATATTCAGAATCCATGTTGTTTTCATGTTCATCGGCGTGGTTGAAAGTTTCATGAACATCATGGGCAGTGCTGCGAGGAAAGGATAACACAACACCAGCCTGAGCTACCATGCATCGCCAGAACGACGAGGACGATAAGGATGACGAGGACGACAAGGACTAGTCCCCTCCCTCCCAGGCCTGGTTTGCAGCCATGTGTGACGATCCACTCAAGGGCGGAATATTAGATGGCTGTCATTCCAGACCGTCGTTCCATTTTGTCATCCTTCAGTGTACGTATCTACAGCAGCTGCTTCATAGAGGCAGGGGAAATTCCACACCGCCAACACGGAGGTCATGTCTTTTTTTTAAAGGATGAAAGGGCCATCTGATACGGTGTGATGAACAGTCAACATACCTCTGGCAGCCGCCATGTCTCTGATCAGGAACTTGCAGATTGAGGTTAGCTAAAAGTGGAGCAGAAAGTCATCCCTTGTCAGACATCCACATTTGTCTTAAACAATCCGAGAAGCACAACGGACGGAATGCAAGAGATTGTCTTGAAAACGCAGAGTCTATTGGAGACATCCAGTGAGAGGCAATTCCTCTGCATCAACTATCGCCGGACTATTCGAAGGCTTGGTACACATTGCGTCGTCCTGGACTCAGGCCAACGTGATATAGAATGGCAGCTCCTTCACTCGCCTCTTTGAATGCTTCCTCTTCTCTTCCTTACTTTCATCAAACCTTCCTACGCCTCCAACGCTGGGGTCCTCTCTTGAGCTTTCTATTTCCTTACGATGTCCTTTGATTCGGCGTCTACCTTAATCCCATACTCTTGTCCGTCATATTCACGTCTTCATTTCTGCAGAGATTCATCATACAAGGCCTCTACGCAAGCCAGCTCCGTGTTGAACGATGTGGACTGAGCTCCGACTTACATGGCAACTCACATCACGTGAGCCAACACGAAGTTGAAGGACATGACGGCACATGAAGGTACTTCCAGCAACCTGTCTACATCTACAGCTTGGCATTTCGAGTATAGCCACCCCTCTTTGAACACCGAACATGATCCGAAAAGAACCGAAGGCTGGCTGTCAATGGAGGATCAGTCAGCCGCCCGACAGACATCGTCACAACAACAAATGAAACTGGAATGTAAGGGAGGCCTCACGAAGTCACATGCGAAAGATATTTCCAGGCTTCGCAGTCTTCGGTGAGGCCTCAACACATGATCCCTACGACGCCCCTTTCCCACCCATTTCCCTCAACAGGTTGCCCCAGAGTCAGACTTGCCTTCGTTCAGAAGCTAGACAGCCTCACTCAACCCCTTCATGCGATGGCAGGCCAAGCGGCCAACGGCGAACCATCACGTTCATAAGTTTTGTTGTTGTTTTTTCCTATCGAGTTGCCAGGTACAGTCTGTCTTACCAATTACTTCCTCAACTCACCTGGCCATCCCCTCCCTTATTCGGAAAGGGAGCATCCGAGGATGCCCACTTCCCCATTCATATCTTATTTGTGCTCTCCGCATAGGCTTCTATGCACAATATCCCAAGTTCTCATATAGGACATGAGCAGATGGCTCCAGGTATACCTCCAGTGGAGGCATCAGAACTACCTGATGCGTCCTGCGTGAAGCTGCAAGCCAGTTGCGCCTGTCTCTTGCGTCTGAAATCTATCACAAAACATGTTCGAACATTGCCGTTTTTATTGTTCCTGGGATCAAGAGGCAAGCCGAGAGATCACGGCTCAACAGGCAAAACAGATGTTGCTTATCCCGCAGAAGGGTTCGAATAATCGTACGTCTCGCCCTGCCATGTGACTTGATCACACTCTACAAGACTTTCAAAAATGTGCCATACTTTTGTCCATCGTCATCATCTTTATGCCCACATAGTGCCCCTCATATACGTTCCTTATAGACTCTGCATAACTCATCAACTTTGTTCAATCATCTTCCATTGCGAACGCCATCTTCGTGAACGCGTATTTCTCTGAGGTCAGGCAGCCAGCCCAAAGGTGATTGCCTTGGTATTTATGGGGCCCGACCAAAAAGGGGCTTCCCGTGATTCTGACAGGGTCGAGCAACTTGTTCAACCACTACATGGTTCATGTTCTATCAATGCTGGACGACAACAACCGTTTCCTATCCCCGTGCATTGGGCAACCCTTTCCACAGACGCATCGATCGAGCTCGTTGGGGGTTCACGAAGCGAACCGTCCTTGCCGCTAATTTCCTCGTCACATCCTTCTGTGCTGATAACTTCCATCCGTGATAGTGGAGAGTATTTATACAGCCCTGGAGCACCATGATCGTAACCTATCTTCTCAAATAACAGGACATCGTCCCATGGCATTTACTCGACAATTCGGTGCGTCAATATCACAAATTTGACAAATAATCCTGGACATTTTACCCTTCAATCACTGCATTTCTCGAACATCTTCCACCTGGCATAACGCTTACGTAGTATATAGCCATGCAGTCGGTGTGAGTTTCTATTCCCAACCGACATGGATAAGGTCATACGTGCAGCTTGCTAATCGCGAAATCTTCTCAAAATAGCCACACGACAGCCAGTGCCACCACTTCTTCCGTTCCAACGAATAACCCAGAAACTGCCACCGGAACACCACAAAACACCCTCGAACGTTTCCTACGCGAGCCAACAGAGGATGGGAACAAGCTTGTTGCTCTCCCAGATGCCACTCCGACCACGTCGGAAGCAGTGGAGTACTATCGAAGACGGGCCAGCAGTAAGAACAGGGAGTTGCAAGCTTGAAGGGCTTGATGTGACGTCCCAGAGAGCAAGACCGGGATTGTGGGATGGTTTTCCCCTGACACCAATTCTATACAAGAAGCCTGGGAAATTGGGAGTACTTGTTCTTAAACCTCAATACTTTCAGGGCAGAGATGCCGAGTCCATAATAGAATGAAGACTTCAGGAGATCGACATTGAAAGACAGTCTTAATCCAATGTGCGAAAGACTTTGCGCTGCAGAAAACGTGCCCCATGCATACCTATGCCTAAGCGGACGTCAAGAAACGTGGAAATTCGTTATTCTTGTATACAGAGAGACCAATTGATTGGAATAAAGGAGTCAGCCCGTCTGGGTAACATTTGAAGCAAATACATGCGTGAAGTCGGACAGGTCCACGCTTGATGGGCACGCCCGGAGGCACAGCACTCAAACCCCTGGATGGCGGGGGAAACCGGGGAACATTCCATGCACCGAGCCGCGACCTCGAGTACAGTGCATTTAAGGATGGACTAAGGAGCCCCAGTATCCTATTTGGGCAAGTATGGGATAAGCGCGCCGCTGCGGCTGCCCACGTGCCATCAGCCGAGAGCCGCGAGCCGCTCTCCTGCGCCACATGCATTCATGGACTAACGCGTTCAGAACGTTTCACATTGAGCAGATCTCGCAACCATTTCCACACGTTTCTGTCTTTTCCCATTTTCTAACTGAACTTTGCAACATACAAAGACATCGACTCAACCCTTGCGATCCATAACTTCTGCCATCTTCGTTTAGTGGCAGCAAGTGACAACACACTGGAAGTCGGCCTATGAAGTAGCATGAGAGTCAGCGTGGAACTTTGAAGAGGGGGGATAGTTGGACATACGCCAGAGGGACCACGAGTGATGTCGCCAGGGGCGCTCTTGTAGGTGGGGTCGATGGCCTGGCAGACCTTGAGCTTGGCGGCGGGGTCGATGTTGAGGCAGAAGTTGCAGTTGGGGTCGGAGTAGGTGCAGAAACCCTCAGACTTGGTGGATGTTAGTATTTCGTACTTGTTTGGCTAGGCGGCCAAGAGCTTGTTGCTCTCAAGGCGGATTGGTACGCACCTTGCAGTTGAAGCCCTGGGGAACGGCAGCGACAGCCATGATGAGGGAGGCAGCAGCGGCGGTGAAAGTGGCGGCACGCATTTTGAAGGTTGGAAAGTGAGTTCTAAACGAAAGTGTTCGTTGGAAAAGTTATGAAAACTGTTGCAAAGTGAAGGTAATGAATGAATGAATGTGGATGAGGAGTGAAAAGCTACCTAAAGTCTGGGGAACATGAGATGATTTATACCATTGGGAAGAGCAACCATCACATGTGGATAAAGACTATACCGATCTAACACGATTCAGACCTCAACTGTAGATAGTTGCGGTCTTAATAGCGCAGTGATTAAGCGTTTTGAAATTTAATATGCCGTTGACTCGTGAAATTGTTCTCATGCTCAGCTTAGTCGTCTGCCCATGTGGCCTGCCGGATACCGATAAGGCAATGAAAGAGAACGGTTCTTGCTGAACCCACGTGTTGAAGAGTGTTGGGTAAAGTTTATTTCTGACTTTGAGTCATTTCCATTGAAAAGAGAACGGTGCTAGTCAGTTCAAAATGAGTTGAAGTCCTCATAGGGGAACTGAGGCTCGTGTAACAAGCATGTAGCCGTCAGCATTCATTAAAATGCGATCTTGGGGATGACACTTTTGGTGAATGATCTTCATTAAAGTGGAGAAAGCCCACTGACCCTAATCCTGACCTCAACTACCGTTCTAGACCAGGCGTCTGCAATATGTCCCCCATACGTGGATGAAAGTTAATAAAAGGCGATCCCGGGGATGAAGCTAAGCCTACTAAGTCTGTCAGAATAGGAAAGCGGCTCGGATGAGATTCCGATCGTGTTGGCGCTGTATTATTCGGAATCCGTGGATCCCGCGATAAAGTCTCTACCAACAGCGTTGAAAACTCAGGGATACCTATGACTGTTCGCGCATGGGCTTCCTAGGGCTGGCATTTCGCTGCGGGCATCAAGTCGTCTTCTTCACTCACGAGGACGTAAAATTGACCGGTTCTAGTTAGCTGCGATCAAAAATCAATTGCCACTGTCAATTATCCATTGAATAGCATTCCATTTGCAAGATTTTCAACTATGTATGTAAACTATTCTTTGAAGTTCACCTGAACTTTGACGGAGCTCATGAAATAAGGTTGGGAGACAACAGAGTGCTCAAAGCTCGGCAAGCCCCCCAAAGCGGGGTGAGTAAGGCAATCCCACAGTCCGGAGACTTTCTGCCGTAGGTCAATCTAGATCTGGGGGCGCAATACCACAGGACCCATGCGGTTGGTTCGGCCAAGCCGTGAGTTGGGATGGAGTTGGGGACTTCAGACGGGCGCTGAAGGGCTCGAGTCATTGGACTTAACTGCGACTATCTAATGCCCCCTATTGGTGTTCATTCTTGTCTCCCCTCAACCTCGCTCGTCAACTCGTGAATCACCCTCCTCAATTCTGTTATGCGCTGAAAATCCTTTGGCCTGCAATGCTTCTGCGTATACCTTTAATCGTCGTTGCTGCAGTGGTTGCCTAACAATGTTAACCAACCCGATCGAATGAACCAAGATCAACGGTAAAGAACGACGATCGAGTCGCTATGATATGAAGCCATCGCGAAAAGCTGATGCCCATTTGCACTTCACCAACGCCGTGAATTCATATTTCTGCAGTTGAGCCGACGGCAAGTTGCGATGATCGCGGGAACCTGTAAGCTTCCGGCACGAATTAGCTCTCCACCGGAGTTTGTCCCCACAGCTCCCACCGGCCCGGTGGAGAGGAATCGGTGATCGGGACAAGCATTTACACCCACCCGGCTAATGTGACATGCACTCCGGAGAGACAGTGGTTGGAACAGTCAATGACGAATGTTTGAAGAGAATCAAGGTCGGATGGATTCTAGAAAGTCAACCTCCAAGTACATGTACCTTTCGCCTCCGTACTTGGAAAGATGTTCGTCTTTTGACTGCCACTTCTTCAAGTCCGGTCACCCGCAGCATCTTTCACAGAAAGCACTGTATCACAAAGAAAATCAATTTTCTACCTTGTTCTCGGAATTTTCTCTTATTAAGATGATGCAACATGATGATCACCGTCTCGTCTACCGCTATGATGGCGAACAGGTGTGGATTGAGCCATGGGGCCCGGATGCATTCCGAATCCGGGCAACCAAGGCCCATGTGATGCCATCGGAAGCATGGGCTCTCGAAGAGAAACCTCCCAGCATTTCATCGGCCCCTCAGTTATCTATCGCTGATGATGGTTCGGCTACAATTACGAATGGCAATGCTAAAGCATGCATTTCAAAACGAGGGAAGATTACTGTGATCAACTCCCGCGGCAAGGTGGTTCTCGAAGAGTACGCCAGAAACAGACGCGACCTCCTGGATGCAAAGTGCAGTGCCATAGAAGTCGAAGCCCGCGAGTTCAAACCTCTCCGGGGAGGCGACTACCATCTCACCATGCGCTTTGAGAGTCTGGACACAGACGAGCGGATTTTCGGCATGGGGCAATACCAGTTGCCGCACTTGGATTTGAAAGGTCTCGACCTCGAACTTGCACACCGCAATTCGCAGGCCAGCGTGCCCTTTGCCCTTTCGTCTCTGGGATATGGTATACTGTGGAACAACCCAGCCATCGGTCGAGTGGTATTCGGCAAGAACACGACATCCTTCGAGGCATACGCTACGAAGGCTCTGGATTATTGGGTCGTTGTCGCTGACACACCGGCTCAGATTGTGGAGAGGTATGCCGATGTTGCTGGAAAAGCACCTATGATGCCGGAACACGGTCTTGGTTTCTGGCAGTGCAAGCTTCGATATGAAACCCAGGACCAGCTGTTGGAGGTTGCAGAAGAGTATCGACGCCGAGAACTGCCACTTGACCTGATTGTTGTGGATTTCTTTCACTGGCCAATGCAAGGCGAGTGGAAATTTGACCCCGTCTACTGGCCTGACCCAGGTAAGATGGCGCTCGTGTCTGGGAGTGCTTTCTGTTGATTGCACTACCTGGTCCAACCAGTTTCAACACGACTAATGAGCAAGCAGACGCCATGGTCAAGCGCCTCAACGCTTTGGGGGTCGAGTTGATGGTCTCCATTTGGCCGACCGTTGACCAGAGATCATCTAACTTTCAAGAAATGCTGGAGAAAGGGTTTCTTGTTCGAACCGAGCGAGGAGTTCGGACAAATTTCGAATTTGAGGGTCAGACTGTTTACTATGACCCCACGAATCCCGATGCACGTCGATACGTCTGGAACAAGGCAAAGGAGAATTACTACACCAAGGGCATCAAAACGTTCTGGCTGGACCAAGCCGAGCCGGAGTACTCGGTCTATGATTTCGACAATTATCGTTACTTTCTAGGACCAAACCTGCAAGTTGGTAACATCTACCCTCGCGATTACGCCCGCACGTTTTTTGATGGCATGAGGGACTCTGGACAAGAGAACCCCGTCAACCTTCTCAGATGCGCCTGGGCAGGTAGTCAGAAGTATGGCGCTCTTGTCTGGAGCGGCGACATCGCATCATCTTGGTCAAGCTTCCGCAACCAACTGGCTGCTGGACTCAACATGGGAATCGCTGGCTTGCCATGGTGGACGACCGACATCGGCGGATTCCATGGCGGCATCCCGAAAGATGAATCGTTCCGCGAGCTTTTCGTCAGATGGTTTCAATGGGGTGCTTTCTGTCCTGTCATGCGGCTGCACGGCGACCGCGAGCCCAAGAGCGGCAACCTCTCCTCCAGCAGCGGAGCGCCCAATGAAGTCTGGTCCTATGGGCCGGCTGTGTATGAAATCTGTCGGAAGTATCTGCTCATTCGTGAACAGCTGAGGAGTTACACTCGACGGCTTATGGCTGAGGCTCACGAGAACGGCTCACCGGTCATTCGGCCCCTATTTTACGAATTTCCCAACGACCCGCAATGCTGGAAGCTGGGGGCGACGCAGTACATGTACGGAGATGCGTATCTGTGCTGTCCCGTTGTGGAAAAAGGCATAAGGAAGATGAAGGTCTATCTCCCGATCTTGGAATCTGGAGAACAATGGACTTCTTTTACTGACGTTCAGTCCGAAATGCGAACTTGGGAGGGCGGCTCGATTGTCGAGGTAGACTGTCCCTTGGAATTGATGCCGGTCTTTGTGAGGAAGTCCAGAGCGCAGATGACACTGGAGAGGTGATCCAATGCTTCGATGCCTGTAGTAGAGTGCACACAGATATCTTTTGTTAGGTTATTCAATTCGTTCCGTTGCCATATGTCTTCCCCATATTCTCCAGGAAAGGAAAGGCCTGGTTTGCACATGACGGTTTTGCTTTTGCCAGCGCGGATGCCGGGACAAATTGACAATTGCAAAATAGTCAACACCATTCGTTACCCTAAACTGTTTTGGTCGTTGCCGCACGCGACGCCTCACATCCTTGCCAATCGCTAGCCTGCGCATGTAAATACGTATTCAGCACGTTGCATTACCCCATTACCCCGCGTGCGTGTATGTATATTACCCCAACCTCCTGCAGCAATCGAGCCGTAATTTCGACCGAACGTACCCTGACAAACGTGCGACATGGCCAGTATCGCGGAACAATCGCCCGAAGCTCTTTCGATGCTGGACGCGGACTCCCCGTCAGATCAGTGAAGTCGAATGCCACGCCGCATCTATTTCCGCGAATTCGAAGTCTCTGCTTGGTCGTAAAGCGGTCGACTTTGTCGAAACCAAGACATGGACTTCAGATGCGACTACTGCGGTAGCAGCTTTGGACGACAGGAGCATCTAACACGGCACAAGCGTTCACATACCAGAGAAAAGCCCTTCAGTTGTACCAAATGCGGTAAAAGCTTTTCTCGACTGTTTGTCTTACCCAACTGATTGATCGAGCACACCTCTGACACATCAAAAGGGACGTCCTCACACGCCACACCGCTTCTCATAGCCAAGATGAAGAACAATCGCGTCGGCATGGAACATCGGCGAGAGCTTGCAGTGAGTGTGCATCGAGCCGAACTCGGTGCTCAAGGGAGAAACCGTGTCAACGTTGCACTCATCGAGGGCTAAATTGCAACTATCCCATTCGACGACGACGAAAAGGACGTTCCAATGGGGCGCCTGATGCCTCTGAGGATGTTGACGAAGATACCGAACATCACGATCGTACTACACCTGTGTCGGTCAATGACGATGTGGAAGCGTCTGAAGTTCCAGATGATTGTGGCGTGAATGTCCAGCCGGCCCTGGGCAATCGCGAGAATGATACTTCTATGATGCTTCCCGATGGTAATGCAAGCCCCAACGGGCGGGTTGCCGTACAGTCCCATGCCATTGGATGGGAAGAGATGACGACCAACGACGGCGTTGAATACAGTGCGCAGGACGTCAATGTCTCCTACGACGCAGAGCTTCTTGGCAACTTCGCTAATAGCGACTTCTTTGCGGATCAGTCCGTAGGAGTTTCTGGTATCAATTGGCTGTCTCCTGAGTACTACACCAGCTTTGACTGGGCACAGCCCACAGCTGTCGACGGAACGTCCATTCCGAGTTACGACCGCCTTCACATACTCTCCTCGGCTGGGAACCAGATTGTACAGGGTCCATGGTTCAACCTTGTGGCAGAGCCCCTGCCTCAGATTCCAGAACCACCAGCGACATCTAGCCATGATATGCACGATCCAGGTCAAACGCTGGGAACTAGGCATGGCGGCAGCTCCAATGGGTCAGTCATGTCAACGTCAACAACGGGAACCTATTACGTCGATGGAGCGCCTACTAGAGCACCATTCAAAGGAGGTCCAGTCCAGATATATGGCGAAGAAGAAATCGAATGCCCGGGGCTTCCAAATGTCGTTCAAGCAGATGATTACAGCGAAGGCTCAAACGGTCCGACACCACTTCTCTTATCGACCAAAGCTCACGAAAGTCTAATCCACAAATTAAAAGATGAAGGATGTTTTAAAGGGCTCGCGCTCAACCCGACACAGCTTCCTTCTTTGTCGCACACAAGAGTCTACTTCAGGCTCTACTTCCATTGCTTTCATCCAGCGTATCCTTTCTTGAGGAAGTCAACATCCATTTATGACTCGGAATCTAATTGGCTCGTTCTTCTCGCTATATGTGCCATTGGATCGAAATATGCCCCAGGCGTCAACAATCACAGCCAAAAAGAGACACTGTTCCTTTTGCTCGAAAAGGCTATATTCCATCACATTTCAGAACACAATGGCTCAAGATTGCCCGCATGCTGGGGCTCGTTCTGCGAAGCTAGACCGGATGACAGCTGGACCTTGGGATTTGTTCAAGCAACAATTCTCTATCTCGTGTGCAAACCGCAGGACCCGAAGAACGACTCCTTCCGATTGGACGTGGCGGCGCGTCAATTTCTTCTTGAATGCTGCCGCGAGCTCGGCCTGTTGAACATAGCAGCTACAAAGTCAACGAACATAGAATCTGCGAAGAAGGAGGACGTATTGAAAGCTTGGATTCAGAAGCAATCCCGTATCCGAACTGGGATGATGGTATGGGTAAGACGTCCCACTCGGACTATTCCGACCTTCACTACTACTACTGTCTTGCTCCGATTAAAGTTAACGAGTCTGGAATTCTGCAGATTCTTGATTCTATCTTGGCTTTGGAGTTCAAGCAAGAACCTCTACTTAGGTTGGGCGACGTCAAAGGCGTGTTGCCTTGCCCGGAGCCGCTGTGGGAGAAACCAGGCTTGGAAGAAATCTCGAGAGATAACTCCAAAACAGGTACGTGCTTTGCCGTCTTATAAATGGAACCATTGATGACCATTGTTCATATGAAGTCCGAATCCATGATGCACTTAGCATGTTGTATACAGGAAAGAAGTTGCCTCCAAACATTGGAGACTTTGGCACAATTGTCTTGACCTACGCTGTTTGTCAACGGACGAAGGATGCTATATATCAACACCAATCAAAGCTTTATTCGTGGACGCCAACAGCGGACGTCGCCAAGCATTCCGAGGAGGAACTCGTTGAAGAATCGTGGCCACCATCGCTTCCAATCCTCTCAAGATGGAGAAACAGCGCATGCGACTGCTTAGACTTGCTTCATTGGAACGCCAACGCCATAATTGCGAAAGCCGGGGGCTGGGAGCATCCAGCACTGTTACACCTACACCTCTCTCGACTGATTCTGTTAACACCGATAAACCACATGAGGACACTTGCCGTGGCAGCCTCTTTGGGTAGCTTCGGCAGATCGGTTAACAAGTCGAAGGTGGAAACAGCGAGAACGAGCATTGCCAAATGGGCGATAAACGACCAATACAAAGCCAGGTTATCGATCATTCACGCCGGGGCTCTTCTGTGGCATATTCGACGCTACAGCATTAAAAATGTTCTGGAGCCCTTCGCCATCTTCGCCTCTACTCTGGTCATCTGGTCTTACAGCACCATGATGCTATTTATGAACCAGCATAACGCTGCATTAATGCAGATGCCGGGAACTTCACGAGGAGAGAATTCCCGGGATGGTTTCGTGGGATCACAGGCAAGTTCAAACGACACAGGCGCAGCGGGAGATGAGTCTGAGGAACCAGAGCCGAAGTTCTTGCACCTGGATAGACCATGCGATGATGAGATGGTGCAGACGTACGTGAAGCTGGGGCACCGTATGTCGGGGCACGTTGCGAAAGTTGGCGATATTTGCCAAGAAGGTGCACCCAAGAAGATTTTACGTGAAGGCATTAGAATGTTGACTGGCAAATGTGGACAAGAGTCGGAGTTTTCGGGCGAGAACTCGGGGGAGAACTCGGGGGAGAACTCGGGGGAAAGAGGTTCGTTGGAGCAGCAGGGGATCTGGGGGGTTGAGCAGCCCTTCGCAGACTTGCTAGCATCCCTTGTTCAGTCTAATTCCGACTGAGAATGAAACTGATTCTCTCCTCAGCAAATTTTCACACGTTTATCCGTCATTTTCGTCCGATCTGATCTTGGCAGCCTGATTATCTGACATCTCCACCGGAGAGACACAGATCAAGGGAAGCTGCTTGGATAATCCACTTGCAGAACATCCCACATGCTCCGGTGGCACGACACCACTCCGGCGGGGGTGGAGCTCAGCACCGACGAATCTGAAAGTCAGGTAAACCTATTCCGCAGTAGCAAAGCTAACCGTAGTTTAGCTTCATTGCGCGTGTGAATTACCCCAGGTTTTATCCAGGATGCATGCGGGGAATTCGGCCACACCCCTGGGTAGAAGAGCGAGACCGGCAATTTTCTGTTAACTGGCCTGTACATGTATATATGATAGAAGTCTCCACAGAGTTTGTAACACTGCTTGCTGATCTTTTGCGAAGCATCTCGTCCTTTTTGGGTTCAGTGTCTTTCATTCGGTCCATCATCAACCGAAACCTTCCGTTATTGCGTACATACTGCTTGTCTCAAAGCCTACACGAAGGGCGACTTTCGCAATGGCACTCAAACATGATGACGATGCGGTAGATATTGCCGAGCATGAACAAGCTCATGCCAATGAGTACGAGATCAAGGACTTGGCCTTAGCCAAACAAGCTGCAGAGGACGAACACAGTCTTGGCTTCCTCGAAGCCATCCGCCTGTATCCTAAGGCTGCGCTATGGTCCGTCCTAGTCTCCGCCTCGATTATTATGGAAGGATACGACATTGTCCTCATCTCATCCTTCTTCGCTCAACCTGCTTTCAGAGAGCATTATGGAGAATACATTCCAAGCAAAGGATCTTACGAAATCACCGCTGCCTGGCAGAACGGACTCAGCAACGCCGTGAGTGTTGGCACTATCATCGGGGCCTTCGCCAACGGCTACTTCACCCACCGGTTTGGATACCGAAAGGTTCTTCTGGTGTCTCTCGCTTCGATCTGCTGCTTCATCTTCATCTCCTTCTTCTCGCCAAACCTTCCAGTACTGCTCGTAGGCCAGTTCCTTTGCGGAATTCCATGGGGTGTCTTCGCAACAACAGCCCCGGCTTACGCATCAGAAGTTTGCCCTCTTGCACTTCGCGGCTACCTGACAGTCTACGTCAATCTCTGCTGGGCTCTCGGCCAACTCATTTCGGCCGGCGTTCAAGCTGGGTTCTCGGAGAGAGTCGGTCAATGGTCTTACCGGGTACCGTTTGCTATTCAATGGGTGTGGCCGCTCCCTCTTTTCGCCATCCTGTGGTTCGCACCAGAGTCGCCTTGGTACTTTGTCCGCCTGGGCAAATTTGACCAAGCCGAAATGTCGATCCTCCGCCTCAGCTCGCCTTCACAGCGCAGCCAGGCGAAGCAGAAAGTGGCCATGATGATCCACACAAACGAGATCGAGGCCCAAATGGATGAAGGCACATCCTACATGGACTGCTTCCGAGGTGTCGACCTGCGCAGAACCGAGATCGCGTGCCTGGCCTTCGCTGCTCAGCCGTTTTGTGGATCCGCAATGGGAGGCACGCCAACCTACTTCTTTGTTCAGGCTGGGCTGTCCACCTCAATTTCATTCCAAATGTCTGTCGGGGGACTTGGAATCGCCTCAGTTGGCACGATCATGGCTTGGGGTCTTCTCCATATGTGTGGGCGCCGTACTCTGTACCTATGGGGCCTTGGCCTTTTGACCCTCATACTTGTCGTGGTCGGTTCGATCAGTGCCGGCGCACCCAGCTCAGATGCCGCAAACTATGGTCAAGCCGGCATGATGCTTGCCTGGCTAGCTGTCTATTATCTTACCGTCGGCCCGATCTGTTACGCCATCATCTCTGAAGTGTCATCCACGCGCCTCCGCAATAAGAGCGTGTGTCTGAGCCGAATCACTTACTACGTGGCTCAGATCATTTGCAACGTCATTAATCCTTATATGGTAAGTATCTACAATCGTTGTTATTAGCTCTTGTATCAGAAGGCCATGATAATAACCCCGAACCTAGCTCAATCCGACGGCGGGAGGCTGGAAAGGCAAGACTGCATTCTTTTGGGGCGGATGTGCGTTTGTCTTCTTCATCTGGACATATTTCCGGTTGCCTGAGACTAAGGGCAAGACTTTTGAAGAGCTTGACATCCTGTTTGCTAGAGGTGTTAAGGCATCGGACTTTGCTTCCTACAAGGTTGATGCATATGCAGGCGGGGAGGAGGCTTTGACTAAAGAAGGTTGAGTTCGAATTTCCACCTTGTCTTCCTGTTTTGCTGTATGCGGAGGGATGGAAGATACATTACAGTCAATTCTCTGTTTGCCTTTGTCGCTGTGAAGCAATGGTTCAGATAATTCGCCTATTGAAGTTGTGTCTACTTGAAGTCTCTTAAAGCTCTTAGAGCGTCACACTACCAGTAGAAACTTAGCTGCTAGTCGCAGTTTGTCGACAGTCTTTGCACTTCACCTTTCAAAGAATCTTGCTATCCTGGCGGACGAGTTCTATATTAGGTCTAATTGTTTACTGCATACCAGTAGTAGTTAATATTATCCCTATCGTTCCTGTCGTCCCTCTCGTCGTCTCTATCGTCGTTGTTGTTATCCCTGTTATCGTCTATGTCTACTTACCTCCGGTGAGCGAAATTCTTTCCAAGACTTTAGAGTTCTTCAGCATCGCCGAATAGAAAAGATCACGCCGCAAATCACTTGTTTACCGCCTTTCAAAATATTCGCCCTTCAATTGCGCGTAACCTTTGCATGAGTAAATCGATTTCTCCGGAAAAAGTATGTTGATCATCTCATAACGGCGATCAACAAGTCGTCGCTCAACAGAATTTCCCGGCGGGGGTGGAGGGCGTCACCTCGGCAGTGGATCTGATGGGGTGATCACACTCAAACACCACCAACTTATTCCAACGGTACTTTGCGGGGTTATTGCGGGGAAGCTTGGGTTGTGATGGGAATGGAGTCAACTTCCAAGCTCGAATATTGCCAAAAGTCGATGCTCCGATGGGGAACCTGGAATCCGGTGATGAGCCAAATGCGAGATCGCCAAATCTTGCGATTGAAGGTGAAATGGTTGATATATAAGTTAGACGGAATGATATGGAATTGTTTGAAACATCATCAGCATCGTCCTTTTATGCGCTTACGACACCAATACTATCATGAAGCTCGACAATTTTCTCCCGGCGCTCTTGGTGGCCCTGAACGTTGGCCAAGCCACTGCCCTCATCGTCCCGCGTGCAACATCGGGCGCTGCGACTGTTGACCTCAGCACCTCGACTGGAGAGGCTCGATTTCTTGGATCAGCGTTCATCTACGGATTTCCTGACAATGGTACAAGCGCAGACAGCTCCATTCCCGATTACTTTGCCACCGACATCAAGTTTAATGCTTGCCGTGCCGGCGGCGCCCAAACACCATATGCTGGATGGGCTGGCGGTGGATATGACGGCTATATCGGACGATTCAACTCTACCCTGTCCAATTACAGGACTACTCGCAAATATGGAGCAGGCTTTATCCTGCTTCCCCATGACCTGTGGGGCTCTGACGGTTCTTTGGGAGGAGACGGACTATATCCGGGAGACAATGGAGACTGGTCTGAGATGGAGGCTTTCCTCGCGCAAGTTGTCAAGGATCTAAAAGACAACGACATGCTTGAGGGTCTGGTCTTCGACATCTGGAACGAGCCCGAGCTTGAAATCTTCTGGGCGCGCTCTTGGGACCAGTACTTAGAGTACTATGTTCGTGCTCATAGAATCATCAGGTCAGTACTGCACACTTTCTCAACGTAGCCCGAGGCTAATATACATACTAGAGCCGAACTTCCCAATACTCTTATCAGCGGGCCATCTGGTGCAACTGTGCCTGACTTTCAGAGTTCGACCTGGACTTCTTGGCTGGCCACCATATCGGCAAACGATACGGTCCCCGATATTTACTCTTGGCATCAAATTGGAGACACAGGCCGTGAGCTTGACAAGGTCATTCCTGATTTCAACACACTCCTCGGCCAGCACAATCTTCCACAGAGAGCGATTGACATAAACGAGTATGCAGCGCCAGAAAGACAGAACCCTGCCAACTCCGCCTTCTATCTGGCGCAGCTTGAACGTCATAACCTACGCGGTTTGAGGGCCAACTGGGGCAGTGGTGCAGGTCTACATGATCTGATGGCCGACCTGGTCTTCAAGGATTCTGACGGCAACTATAAGCCCAACGGCGATTGGCAGACGTACAAGTACTACGCCGGAATGATAGGCGATCGCGTTGCCACGGCGGCATCACCGGATCTGAAGTTCGATGTCTTTGGGACTATTTCTGAGAATAATGTCAAGCTTCTTGCAGGAACTCAGTCCCTTCAGGCCTCATATGAAATCAGCGTCTCGGGGTTGGGTCGCATTGGACTACCTGCCGACGGGAGCGTTTCGATTCGTACTCTTCGGTTCGACTTCGATGGCCGCTCGGGCTTGATCGAAGGTCCTGTTGATCTTGGCACGGCCGAATACACATACGCATCTGATACGGTAAGTCCAGTTCTTTTCACATCAGTTGTATTTGGCTGATCTTCTCCAAGCTCATCATTCCTGTTGAAACTCCGACAAACTCGACTGCGTTTGCATACGAGTTCTCTGGCGGCCAGTAAATCAAAATGGAGTAGAAAATGCAGGGTATGGGACAGTGCCATCTCCAGTATGACTTGACATATTGTGAGACCAGAAGTAATAGGCACTCCACACTGCATGCAGAACATGATCCAAGCTGGTTCTATGACTAGAAAATATCGATCACAAGTCTGGTGTGCACTGTATCCTTGACCATTCAACCTCACACATGATACGCACAGTGTGATCAGCTAGGTATGCTAAACATACTAGTTTGATGCGAAAAGTCCGGAAAGTCAACTGCAGCTCATAAATGAGCACTTACTGGGAAGAAACCTTTGCGGTTCGTGGATAAACACGAAGTGCATTGGTGATAACCTTGTGAGGTTGCCACTCAGGTCCATACCTACCTACCTTAACTTAGGTGCTTCGGGTCTCCACTAGGAAGTCCAACAGCGTCCCCGTGCAACCTAGGTTTTCAACTGAACCCCCCCAAAACACCCTTTTTCCATCCCCAACTTACCGCAATCACCATCTTCTCCCATTTCAACTCAACTCAACCTGCGCAGGCCCATCACGAAGACCCCACTTAGCACCACAAACATGCATTTCACCAAACACTGCATCGAGCCTCGGGCGGCGCACACCCACACGGTCGTCTTTCTCCATGGCAGAGACAGCATCTGCAACGAGTTCGCAGATGAGCTTTTCGAGAGCGAAGCGTCAGAACCGGCAAACCAGCCAAGAACTCTTCCAGACCTGTTACCATCTATGCGATGGGTCTTCCCCGGAGCCGCTGTGATTCCATCTGAGAGGTTCGGCACCGACATGTCACAGTGGTTTGATGTCTGGTCACTGGAAAATCCAGAGGAGCAGGCCGATATCCAGAAAGCCGGCCTGAGACGAAGTATCGAATTCCTAGTCAAATTAATCGAGAGCGAATCCAACTTGGTCCCCATGGAAAAGATATTCTTATGCGGTATCAGCCAAGGATTTGTAACCTCAGTTGCCGCTTTGCTGTCTACGTCAAAGTTAGGCAGTTTGGGTGGGCTGATTGGCTGGTGCAGCTGGATGCCACCGGCAGTTGTCATCGAAGAATTGGCGGAGAAACGTTCGCCATATCACCAGAAAAGCGTTGCACCATCGATTAACCCCCCTATTTTCCTCGCTCACGCCGTGGATGATGAGGTTATTGATATCAGCCTCGGTCGTCAGTTGCGGAGGACTCTTGGGTCATTTTGCAAGACAGTTGAATGGCATGAGTATGATTCAGGAGGTCACTGGGTCAACGAGCCACAGGGTGTGGATGACATGGTGAGCTTTCTGAGGCTCAACATGCATTAGGCAGAACAAGCCTATCAGAACTTCTCAATGGACACATTCTGATGAGGACGGATGGTTACGGGACGATTGTATGTTGTCAATTGCTAAGTTCATTCCTCGAATCGTAACTTCAAGTGTCAGGGCAGATCAATGAGATGTGCGTGGGACTAGGCAACATATCCTTGTGCTTGGATAGAGATATCATAACTAGCGTCAAGGTTCGTGCTCCGGTCTAGCATCAGACTCAATCAACGATCCCCTCACACATACAATGGTTAAAAACAATTCGTAACCGTTAGCCCGGATCGTAGGATGCGATGCCGACTCGGACTGGGCATGGGAACGGGCAGCATTTGAGCGATGCAGAATCCCCTCTCAGTAGGAGCCGACCAAGTAACGGTTTGATCGAGACTAGGACCGGGTCTCGCTAAATAGCAGGATACGTTTTGGGCTAGAGGAAATGTATTTACGAAATCTTGGCACCGTCTCAACTCTTCTGGTGGCTGAGAAAAAACCCCAAAATGGTAGATCCTGCCTTACACCGGCTCCAAGCCGGGGGAATCGCACACATGTAAATTCAAAACCTTGAATTTGGCCCTTTCGTGATAGTGGACCAATAACATTTCTGCATACCTAATGGGAGCAAGGAGAACAGTCAAGAACACCAATTAAAGGAGATGAGGGAGCCTGTTCAAGTATCATTTCAATGGAGACTAAAGCTTCCAGCCACTTCCTGCAGCTGTGGCAGATGAATTTGTGAATGTGTACGTGTAACACTTGAGAGCTGATTGGTCATCGGGGTTTAATCAGTGGGAAAGGCTGGTGCAAGTTGCAAAGAAATGGCTCCCATTCTTTAGTTCCCTGACCTTCATCTACGAGCGTGTTTTAAGAACGGTTTCGTTCGGAGCCGAGCGACCATGAATTCAGGTGAGGCTAACAAGTAGATAGGCTGGAAGTGTTAGGCATCGATACAACGAAGCTGTGATATCGCCTTTCATTGGACAGTAATTCATCCACCTCTTTCTTTTGCTTCTAATTGATCCCCATAGGGCCTAAGCGATTGGTCTGAAAGGGAGGGGAGGTGAGTCAATCTCAGCCCCGGATGCGTCTAGACACCAAGCCACAGACGCAGATCTACCGTTATCCCCATGACTGGAAGTTTAAAATTTGGTCAATCATCAGCCAAATGCCATTTAGAAATCTTCAAAACTCCCGGATACTCCTTAGCTTTCAGTGGCCGCTGGAATCCCGAGACAACTTGGGTCTGATCTCCGCATCGGTTAATAGTCGTGGAGTACTTACACATCAATCATGACGCGTCGCAGTAAAAATGACAAGACATCCCTTGTGTGACAACCTCGGACACCAACTATCGAGAAAATAACCCTCTTGAATACAGTGGCTTGCGCTGGATCTGAAGCAGTACAGCGAAGCGTATCGTCGCTTGATCGAGCAATGTACTCGACCGATCATTTGCATCTTATCTATGCTGCTGATCTGTCACGGTCTAGCCATATTAAAGAATGTGGCCATCTACAAAGATGAGAGAGACTTTCCCATGCATGATAAAAACGCATGAGTTACGTTGTTCATCCTAGCGAATGCTAGCCTACCGTGGCCTTGGGTCTGCGTGCTGGTATGGCTTACACGCAGTGAGGACTCATGGCTAACGGCGATCGACCATGATCTTCATTATAGGTATCTGTCACATGAGCAATCGATAGGCCTCTGGAGAATCTTGCGACTTATGCTATGCTAGTCGCTGTGTTACCATTTCTGGAGGCTGGTGAGCGTCGTCCCGAGCCTCTTAACCTGGTCAACTACAAAGCCATGAATACTCGTTATGTGGCAATCATGCAAGAGTTAAGCAAGGACAGACCACAGCAACGGCGACGACATCAACAACAACAGAAATGACAGCAATCATGCAAGAAGGGGCAACCCAGTATGAACGACAATAAAGGTATTCCATTAAACACCCAGTACTTCGCCCGATGAAGTAAGAGTATCCACCAAATTCACAAAGCTATGAGTATGAAGCTCGCTCTTCGCTACGAAAGCACATTGAACGCTCGGTCCACCCAATAACAATCACCACATATCCAACATCATGATGCCCCAAAGGGCCAGAACGCCAATGCTTAGTGGGTTGCGAGCAAGAGGGGGCAGCTCAAAGGCCCTATGCGTCGAGCCAGCGTAGATTACGAAGCGAGGCGGGGGGCTTTCTGTTGGACTGCCAACCACTGTGGTTGGGGATTCTCCTTGAGTCTGGGTCGTAGAACCTGGATTATTGCCGTTTCCAGTTGGGACGTTTTGGGAGAAGCCACCTCCGCCGTCGATCGGACCCGTTGCGCCGGGCCCAGCGGGAGGTTGAGGAGGCCCGCCGCCATTGGGTGATGCAGCTGGCACACTTCCACCCAAACTTGCGGTGGCAGAAGGATTGGGAACCGCGCCATCGGGCAAAATGCTAGGCGTTGCTCCCTCGTTCGGAACATTGGCAGGTACGTTTGGTCCAGGATTTTGTCCCGAAATTGGTGCAGGGTTTGGTCCAGGATTTGAAGCAATGGGTGATGCTGTCGGAAGCGCCTGAGTGGGAGCCAGCTCTGCCTTGATCCATGGACAGCCGTCTTCTTGGGTCATGTCGATTATAATGGTCTGCATGGGAGCCATCATTGTATAGGTAATAGATGGGAGGCCCGTTACTCCGGCTCCACAGCCATCTTCCCGCGGGCTGATACGTGGTGCCGCGAGAGCCAGGCCGAAGAGCAAAGGAAGAAATGTCGTGCGTGACGAACACATGGAGAGCATGATGTCGACTGCTGTGAAAATAATCAATATTGGAGCGATGAGGGGAGCTTTTTGAAAAGGCAAGTCTCAACATTTACAGAATAGCATCTTATTATACACTGGCTCCTGAAAATCATCCAGCTCATTATGCTGACCGGGAGACCTCGAGGAGCTCTTTGGGTGGATGTCTGCATCCGGCCTCGACTTCTTACTTTCTAGGGAAATTGACGGAGCGATCTTCCCGGGTTTTGGGAATCGTGATAATAGAACGTCATTACTTTCAAGCAAGCTGCAACAGCCTTTAGCTGAAAGTGGCTTCGCGGACGACCCAGCGAAAACGGACTTTTCAAGCCACTGGAGACCAATTCCTTTAGTGCCCGAGACATAAGGTATTTCAGCGGCTTCTCCTCAACTGCTCCAACGTCTACCAAGTTGTCTGTGGGCAGTAGTGAGGCTAAACCTTAAGTATTACTAGTGCAACCGGAGGGCTTTGGGAAAGACTTACCGACTTGCACCATCTTTGTTGGGAATAGCCCCAGTCAGCCCAGTTATGGCGCAACATCTCATTGGCCGATGGTAGGTACGCCTGTCTCGGGCCGACGAGATATCTCTGCTTCCCGGGTTGCCAACTTTGGTCACCTGGTATCGCCAAGCATCGGGGGAGAACAGGAGAGATCCCGAAGACCAGGTTTGCGGCGCCATCGCCAAGGTGAAGTGTTCTAGGTTCGGCAATTTTACGACATAATGAGATCATACGATGACCATGAGTAAGGTATGTTGCGCACTCACTATCGGTCTTGAACGATTGTGACGACAGCCTGTGGACCGCTTCAGTCTACTATGCTCGGTGAGCCGCATAACAATCGGTGAATTTTTCTTCTTCTGAATCTAGCCTCAGGTGAGAGTTCGCGATGGATTTGGTTGCAATTCAGTGAGGCGAGTGCAAGGCTCCGTGATATAATTCGGGTCCAATGAGAATATTATCCCCCAACTGCATTTAGTGTGGCAGGGGCAAAAAGAAATTACCGAAGGCGTCACCTGGAGTTGATTTCAGCTGTGATTCAGACGAGCCTCACACTGAGCCTCTGAGTAAATTGGGCTTAGTACATGCTTAGCGGCGAAATCCTGAGACATTGATCGACGTTACGCTTGCGGCCAAAAGTCGGAGATCGTCATTTTCAAGCCGCGGGCCGTTGATGGCTAACATTATTCCCCGGTTGCATTCCAACACGACCGGGTCGAGACTCAGCTCGATTGAAACAGTCTAGACTCTTCAGCATATCGAGGGTCATGTGACATCTCCAAACATACATTGAGCTGGGTGTAAGGCCGACCTACAAGAGCCTTCGCAGGACGTGGGATATCACGAGAGTCCTTCGATGCTCATCTGTTGAAGTCTTCCTCGTCCACTGTTGTGGTCTTATTGCCCAAACTCTCGTTCAATAATTCCTCACTCACTGTCTGGCACAGATCGCGAAAATGCA
This sequence comes from Colletotrichum sp. SAR11_240, assembly GCA_025328625.1. Lineage (NCBI taxonomy): Eukaryota > Fungi > Ascomycota > Sordariomycetes > Glomerellales > Glomerellaceae > Colletotrichum > Colletotrichum sp. SAR11_240. The sequence goes on from JAKMXA010000049.1 coordinate 91,932, forward strand.
AGATCTCCTTCTGCGTAGTGCCCTTGTCTCCCTTTGCATGCTGCTATGGTTCAGATTAGCAAACTCACAGTGCATCCTTCCGGATGATCAAGGTGTTATCAAGCAGTATGTCTTGGTGGTCGACCAGACTCCTGTGCGTCTGAGCGCCGCCATATGCTCAAATACCACGATTACCGTTGCTGGCACCACCGTGCCAGTGACAAATGCTCCTACAGTTTTGCTCACCGACTTTATTGTCGAGAACACCATCACATATACCTCAACTCTGTAAGCAAGATCGACATGAACCCTTTCCTCTGTAAGGGACCAATTCTTGTACTAACTCATGCACAGAAGCCCAAGCGCCGCTTTCAATGGCCCAGTCTCAACAATCACGAGGGGAGTGCCTCAAGGCACTGCTCTCTCAACTATTGTCTTGGGACCACAAGAAAGTTCTGGAGTTGGCACGGAGATTATTTTGGAGCCGTTTCCCGCAGGCCAGCAAGGCCCATTTGATCCTCAGAACGCCATTTCGTCATCCTTCGATCCAGCCCAGTCAGCGCCTGGATCCATTCCTGAGAACGCATTTCCCGAACGTGTCGAGACCATGACTGCACCTTGGACCGGCACAGTCACGTCGACTCTGGTGCTTCCTCCTCAAGGCACAGACGACATCGAAAGGCAGATCATCTTGACACCGGCCTCAGTGCCGTTCCCAGGCCCAATCACCGCTGCTACAAGCCCATGGACTGGCACAATGACTACGACATTGACGATACCACCTGTCGGTACAGACTCCATCGCCTTGCAGCTCGTTTTGACGCCCACTGATGGGGCTGCGCCTACGGGAGGGGCCCCGGCTGGGTTGTTCACTACTCTGACAGCCATCGGTACCGAACCAACGACATCAACAGTCGTGTTGCCCCCAGCGGGTAGCGATACGGTCGGAACAGAAATCATTGTGGTGCCAACTACTGTTGGAGATGACGATTCGGATATTTTCCCCGCAGTATATGTTCCAGCAACCGTAACCGGGCCTGGGACACTAACAACCACCTTCACAATCCCACCTGCTGGAACCGACACGACTGGGACTTTGTTAATTCTCGATCCGGCCTTAACTCCATCACCCTCCAGCGATGGGAGTGATGGTGGCAGCGATGACGGGAACGACGATGGTCCTCTCAATGCCTTTTTTGGACCGTTCACAACTGTTACTGCCCCCTTCACAGGCCTTGCGCCAACAACCATTGATCTTCCCCCAGGCGGAGGTGATGGTACGGGGACCAGAGTCGTTCTGACTCCAACTCCCCAGCTCAGGCCGTTCAACGGGCCTGTTGTCAGAGTTGCGGCAACCGTCACTGGTACAATCTTCACCACCGTAACCATCCTTCCGGCACTGGCGGATGGCACAGCTACTGCAATTGTTATCAACCCAGCAAATACAGACCCGGGCGTAGCTCCCGCCGGAAGCTTGCCGGTTACCCCAGCCGTGATTCCAGCAGGACCTACTGGACCACCAGACTTTGGCGTCCTTGATCCAAGCTCAGCACCAGCTGACCCAGTGTTGCCTGCGATAGTCTCACCTGTAGTTCCGGGAGGAAACAACATCTTTACAAGTACGTTCGACGGTTCCGTCACCTCTACGATCACCTTCCCTCCTGGACCCTCAGGCCAACCAGGTTCGACGGTGATACTTGTCCCAAGTAGCGTTCAAGTACCCACCACCGCAGCTTCAGTTCCGGTAGACCCGGCTCTTTTCTCCAGCACCAACGGCGGGCAAGCATCATCAGCCACAACTGGTCCTGTGATTCCCCCTAATGTCCCTGGAAACACTGTTTCTCCTGCTCCTAGGCCCGTCACGTCAACAGGGCAGCCACTGCCCAGCAGCTTGGTACCCTCACGAAGCGCTCCTCCGCCTGGCCGGTCTTCCGAAGTTCCACAAGACGCCAGCGTATTACCGCCCACCTCTCCTATCATCCCAGCTACATCCTCTTCAGCTAGATCCTCCCAGGGAGCCAATACCGCCGCCACTGCCGCCTCAAGTTCTAGAGTTGCAACTTCCTCGCAAGGGGGGCCATCCAGTCAGCCTATTACTCCTACTCTAGTGGATCCGAACTCTCGTACTACTTCAACCACTTCGGACATAGTTCTTCCTGACTCACTTACTCCTGCCAGCAGCAGCTCGGGCACCTCTGCATCCACAACTACCATTAGAGTAACAGTCACACAAAGTACGAGCGCGGCCAGAACTCCAGGTTCTAGTGCGACCATCTCAAACACCCCTGCAACGCCGTCTACATCTTCACCTTCGACGTCCCCCACTGGTAGTATAGTTCCAGACGTTTTGCAATCCACATCAAGTACCCAGTCAACTACTGCAACCTCGAGTACTACCGGACGTCAGGCTTCGTCCACATCTGGAAGCTCCGTCTTAACCAGTGGCAATCCGGGACCTCCAGGCTTGACCTCAACAACTTCTCAGTCTAGCGTCAGTACTACGGCCACTTCGGTATCTACCCGCAGTCCATCTGTTACAACTTCGAGTTCTGCCGGTCCTCCGCCTTCTGCAACCTCCTCCGCCACACCCGCAAGCAGGACAAGTGGATCTGTCACAAACGTGTCGTCAATTACTCCGTCTAGCACTAGCACTGGTGGAAGCACCAGCCGAACCGGATTCACGACCATCTCGGCATCAAGTAGCACTGGCAGTGTCACGACTCGTTCTTCTACATTGTCGACTGGTGGCTCTTCCACATCAGGCGCCGGTACCTCCTCGGGATCATCAGCGTCAAGTTCATCTACTGCAGTCCCTGGTCTATCAACAAGCTCCTTATTGCCGACTCTCAGCACGTCTTCTGGAAGCATCCTCTCCACCTCGTCAACATTATCTAGCCCTAGCAGCCCATCTTCAACGTCACCAGGAAGTTCTTCCACGGTATCTAGCAGTACATCACCCGGGCCCCAAAGTACTTCCTCGTCGGCATCTGTCAGCTCATCCTCTCAGCCGACATCCTCAAGCATCAGCTCGTCCGCCTCTTCGTCTGGCAGTTCATCTGTCACGCCAGCGTCTAGCGCTTCTGCGTCATCAACGGCTAGCACCTCGGGATCTTCAGTCCCAAGCTCCTCTACGTCATCCGCCATGAGCTCTACAGCCACTGGAACATCAAGCTCGAGCTCTTCCCTCAGCTCCAGCGCTTCTTCTTCATCATCGGACACCTCTCGAGTGGCCAGCTCTACTATACCCCAAGCATCTAGCTCTTCTACGTCATCTACCTCCTCATCCTCATCTACTGCATCATCCACCCCAGCATCTACAACGTCATCTACAGCCTCAACAACATCCTCTTCTAGCACTTCAACTAGCCTCATATCCTCATCGTCAATCAGTTCATCCAGTTCGTCTAGCTCGTCTAGTTCATCTAGCTCCATCACATCCCTGACGCCCATCACACCCACCTCGACCACGCGCATTGTCCCCACTACATCTTTCACCGGTTGTGTGGTAACCGCAACAGCGACAAGCGCACCAACGTGCGGCGTCACTCTTCCTGGAGCTTGCGCCCAACTGCCAACCACGAACGGTCTCATCCCATTAACTCTGGTCACAGCGGACTGCTTGCTAGATCTTGGGCCTTTCGCCGTCGGGCCCGTCGCGCTCTGTCTCACAGCAAACCTCGGTCTCAACCCCCAGGGCCAGCCAATCGCAGACTGCCTTCTCCGGACACTCGGAGCATCCTGCCCACAAACCATTCCCCAGCCCTGTGTCGACCTTCAAGTCTCTAATGGCATCGACCTCCTGGTTGATATTCCCACCTGTGTCGCTGCTCTTGGCCCTTACAACTCTGGCGCGGCTGCAGTCTGCCTTGCTCTAAACTCAATCACCAGCGCCACCACAGGTTTATCGATCTTTGGATGTCTCCAGGGCGCCTTCAGCACCACTCCAACCGTCACAACTACCACTATCACCGACCCAGCTTTGTGTCCCACCACAGCCCCCGCCCCACCGACGCCGGTCTGTCCCACTGTCCCTGGCACCTGTTTGAGTCTCTCCACCGTGAACGGTTTAGACCTTCTCGCGGATATTCCAGCATGTACCCAGGCTCTTGGACTCTTCGCCGTCGGCAACGTCGCAAATTGTCTTGTCACTGGTGCCATCAACATTCTCACCACCGGGCAATCCATCGTTGGCTGTCTCCAAACTGCGCTGGCGTCCAACTGCATAACAGCGTTGCCTCAGGTCTGCTTAGATCTCAGCGCGCTGAACGGCGCGGTGGATACGTCCGCCTGTGTTGCAGCGCTGGGACCATTGGCCGTAGGTGGTGCTGCGACCTGTCTCACGTCGGGTCTCACGAGTGGCAGCTCCATCGTCCAATGCTTGAATACCGCGCTGTTTTCGTAGAGGGCTACCTTCAGTGTTCTCTTCAGATTTTCATGTTTTTGTTATCTGTTGTCTTGATGATGAAGAGAATGGGGGGTTTAGATAATTGTAGTTAGTTCAGTTGAAGTGCATGCTTCAGTCATCGATTTGGAGTTCTGGCTATCTGTTCAATTCTGGGCAAGCTGCTTTACAGTTCTCGGATCTTTCTCGCTTTGGCGCATAGGAGCATCATTCGAGTGTGTTTTATTTCACGGCAAAAAGCGGCGGTAGTTAATAATGCGAATGAACAGTCGGGTTACCGATAGAAGTCTTTTGCAAAGAACACTGTGAAAGTAAGAACAAGGACTCCCTGTGATAGATTTTCCTGACTTTGCTATATATATCAACTCGTCCCAATCATGCAGCCGCCCTTCCTCGAGTCTCATAAGGCAGCAGAAGAAACACAAATCCAGCCACAACAAATAACGCTGCCGATATCCACACAGGTAAATCAGTATCAATCCCGACATAGGCTGCGATGATGGGCGCCATGAGTCCACTCATGCGATTGAACAAGGCTACCAGACCATTTGCTGAGCCTCTAACTGGAGCCGGGAAGAGTTCAGGGGTATATGAGTACAGTAACCCATAGACTAGGTTCTGGAAGAATGCGATGGCGCAGGTGAACCCCGTGACGCCGGCGGGCGTTGTCGCCCTGGTGAAGAGAAACAAGAAGACGCCAGTTCCAATGCAGGCGAAGGTTCCTGTGCCTTTTCGGCCGATGCGCTTCATGTCGACAGTAAACCCACCAAGGATGGACGCCGGGATTCCACACACAGCCTGGATGGCATAGTTTCGGTACGTCGTCGAAAGCGACGAGTCTCCCTGGCTGGCGCCTTTGTTCTCGAGGAATATGGGGATGAAGGAGTTGTACAGAGGGAAAGCCATGCCGATTGAGCACCAGAGAAACAGCACCAGCGTCGTCGAGAGCGCAAACCGTGGGGTGGAGAATAGCGTGAGAATCTTTTCGGGCTTGAAGTTCTCGAGCTGTCGGCGCAGGACGTTGCTAGTTTCCACCCGCGGCGCCCTTATGACAGTCGCCTCACGAGTGACGCCCAACTCGGCATCGACAGCTTCGAAATGCTCGAGGGTAAGCCACGTCGAGCCGCCATTTCTCGTGGCGATCTTCTGGACAACCTCGACAGCCTCCCGATCCAAGCCTCTTCCGAGAAGGTACTTGGGCGTCTCGTACACTCTGAAAAGCAATCGGAGCAGGAACATGACGAGGGTCAGACCGCCAAAGGCCCAGTATGTGTACCGCCATCCGAGGTTATCCTCGTAGCGACACTCCCCTGCCGGCAGACCGGATGGACAGGAGAAGTTGGCGATGAGGGGCCAGGCAATCAGGGCCGCAATAGCCTGGCCGAAGGACCAGAATGCTGACTGCATGGTCAAGAGGTACTGGTGTGTAGCGGGAATGAACTCGAGGAAGATGGCGCTGTCGACAGGCTGGTTACCCCCGGTGCCTAGACCGATGAATGCGCAGAAAGTGGCAATTGCGACAAAATTTGGTGCGCCTGCGCCGACCAGACCTGAGACAGCAGAGATGAGGAGAGTTACGTTGAAGGCGAGCTTGCGTCCGATGTAATCCGCCGTCATGGGCCAAGCCGTCGAGCCGATAACCAGGCCGACGTACTTGGCTACCGTGAGAAAGGCGATGCGCTTGACCGCGAACTCATTGCGGACCGGGGCGCTGATGATTGTGATGGCCTGCATCCAGAACTATGAAGAACTCAGTAAAGACTTCTCAGATATTGGTGAGTAGTTCTTACATTGTCGACGAACCAGCCAAAGCCTGTCATGGCGAACACTTTCCACTGGAACGGGCCCATGCCGATGTCGATGAGGGCTTGGTTCATGATGGAGACTTTCTTTTCGTATACGTAGTCGGATCCGACGTGGATGGCGCGGGTGTCGATTCCATGGTGTAGCTGGCTGGCTCCATGCTCAATGTCGCTGGTTTTGGTTTGTGGTGAGTTGAAAACGGGGGCATCGGGGTTGTTGCTTGATGATGGGTTGCAGATCCCCACATCTGAGCTCAAACGGCCCATCTTCTTCTTTCCAACGTGGAATGTATTGAAAATTGATAGAGCCCGCGATGTAAATCAGGGAAAGGGGAAAGAATTAGGAAAGCTGGTCGGGAACGAGGTCCATTTTTGAGGAGACTTCTCGCTCACCGCGGGAGGAGAGGACCTTTAACCAAGTTACCGCATAAGCTGCAAAAGGCTTTGTGAGTCTCTGGACGATGAGAACCATCTTTATCAATCGGATGGGCTCCCGATATGAAGTCTTCAGCGTCGAAGCACCAACCATCAGACCGTATCTGTGTTATCTCAACAGCTTTGAGCGACCGGCAGTCTTGGTAGCGTCTACGTCCAGCGGACGGCGGCTGCATGGCGTTTTGATATCCTTGTCCTTCTGCACCATAAGCCGTTGTTGGAGGAAAGATTGACGTTGGATTGGGCAAACAACGCCAACCCCGCACACATCTTCTGCAGTTTGCCTGCGGCTCAGGACGATGGCGGGCTGCTGGACATGGGGGTCTCGCTTACGCTAGCTTCGTGAAAGCGAAGAGTTGAATTGGCTCTGGTGGTGAAGGCTTGGAACAGTTCTCGTCCGGGCTAAGATTTACGATTCCATTGTAAAGGCTTCGTAGACATAAGAATATCGCAATTTAGAGGTGGCCTACACCAGCATTTGAGCGATACTTCTGCCGGGCATTGTAACGTCAGAAAGGTATAATGACTGGTATATCGGAAAGCATTGAAGTTTATAGGCGTAATCAAATTATTCATTACAGGTCATTGGGACTATTTACACAGAATATAAGTCGCTAGGATCCTTTGATCCTCCACTCTTCTTCAAGCGCTCTCATTCAAGGAGCAGGAGTGGCAGCGGGCAAGCAAGCACAGGCGCTGCTAGCCTGAGCAACCTTGTCCTCCTTGGCGCAGTTCTTCACCGCATGCTCAGGCAGAACGCTGGCGTCCTTGACAGGGGCGCTCAGGAAAGACTTGCAGAACTCCTGGGACTCCTGCAGGCGGCCGGGGACGGATTCGGCGCGGAACGATCGCAGGCAATTGTCGGCGTTGCAGACGGGCGCCTTGGGGCAGTCCTTGCCGGTCAACTTGACGACGAAGGCGCCGCGCTCGATGGTGTTGATGAAGATGTAGCCAGAAGGGAAGTACGCGTACGAGGACCAGGTGCCGACGAAGCCGACGTAGCCGCCGCCCTCCATGTCGTCGTCCTCGGGGTAGATATCGAACCAGGCAGCCTCGCAGACGCCGGCACCGGTAGGGTCGGAGGGGATGGAGCTCGCGTCGAGAACGCGCAGGCCGGCGCCGTAGTGGGACTGGTAGATGTAGTTATCAATGACGTACTGGTTGTGGTCGATGGCCTTAGTAGGGGACTTGAAGAAGCCGGTCTGCTTGGGCGCCGTCAGGTCCCTGATGTCCCAGAAGAAGCTGACGGGGTAGCCGTCGCCGCCGGGCCCGTTGCCGCGGACCTCGTCGAGCTCGTCGTCGAGAACGAGGAACTCTTGGTTGTTCACGTCGAGGACCCAGCCCTGGTGCGTGTAGGACGCGCCCTCGTACGAGATGCGGGAGATGATGTTGGTGACGTTGGCCTTGTCCGTGACGTCGTAGATGGTGAGGGTGTCCTCGTTGTAGCCGTAGCAGATGTCCCTGCCCTCGAAGCGCTTGTCGGGGCCGCGGTACACGAGGCACTGGGCATCGTGGACGTAGCCATCACCACTGGCACAACCCAAGGAGATGGGGTCGGCGGGGTTGGTGAGGTCGAAGAAGTTGAGACCGGAGGCGCAGATGGTGTCGTTGCGGGGCTGGGCGCCGACGGCCACACCGTAGCTCAGCTCCTCGTTGACGACAACGTTGTGGGCGCGGCCCAGCGGCAGCAGGGCGTTGAAGTGACTGGTCAAGTCGGCCTTGGCGTCGAAAGTGACCGGGCTGGCAGGGTCAATGTCCAGCAGTTTCTTCATGTCGAAGATCTGGATGCCGTGGCCGACAGCCTCGGAGCCGATGACCATGTAGTGCTTGTAGGAGCGGATCTCGCGCCACTCGGAGGGCACCGAGTATTGGGGCAGGCGACCCAGGTAGATGAGCTTGCCGTCGGAGTTGATCTCCGCGAAGGCCGTGCCCTGGTATTGACCGATGGCCACGAATTCGCGGCCGTCATCGGAGGTCCAACCCCATGACGAGGAGCCCTCACCGAGCTCATCACCGAGGGCGGCGTGGCTCAGGAAGGAGTGGAGGTCGGCGTTGTGGCAACGGAATGTGTTGTTGCGGTCACCGACAATGGCCTCGGCCCATCCGTTGACGCAAGGAGCGTAGCCAAGCTCGGGGTACTGCTCGCTGGCGTAGGCACCGGCCTCTCTCTGGCGAGCGAACTCGGCCTGTCAATGATGTCAGTATGGTTCACATTTATAATCAGTTGTTCAGGGCATGTTACCTTCTTACTGGCGATGATCTGCTCGTGGATGACTCCAGAGTCGTACAGCTCAGCGGCGAGATCCGCGTTGGGCTCAATCTCCTTGCCCACCGCCGACGCAGCGAGGACGGCCAGAGAGCCGAGGTAAGAGGAAGCGCGAACCATGATGCCTGACGTTCAATTCAAACAAAGGTCAGCAGTCTTGTTTGATTTGATGAGCAGATGGGCCTGGTGATTGAAGTGAGTGAGGGGAGGTGGTGGTACCTTGAGAATTCGATCTGTAGAACGGGAGTTCCATTGAACTTATACCCTCACATACTCGAGCTTCCGCACCGCAGGCTGAGGCCGAAGCTCCAACAGCTCCCACAGCTCTGGGCAGTCACTGCTTTCTGTCAATGGACTCTGACATGCAGAGCCCAGGCTGGAATGCCTGCTAGCCATATGATCCATCGATCTGGGCATTTCTCGGCGCTGCGGGCAGCCAGACGGCCTCCTCGTGGGTTGCGACTCAGGGAAGCTCGGATGTGACCAAGACATGGCAGGCAGGCCGCATCAACGGCAGCTGGAACGCAACAGTGTAGCATCGGGGCGTGAGCGATAAATTTGCAAGCAATTCCGGCCGTTGGGGCGCTCGATTGTAGCTCCCAGCGAACGGTTCTTGGAGTCTCTTGGCGGGGGCTCGAAGGGGAAGGTCCCGGGATCAAGTGCTCCTTGGCGGACAGCGGTCCGGGGAAAGCTTTCGTGGCCACGGCGTAAGAAAAGCGGGACAGGAGATCCACTTCCCCCGGGACACTGGATGGCCTCCTTTTGCCGTTCTCTGTTCCCTTCCCAAAGTTCCATCATCAACCACTACTGCTGTATGGTAGCAGTCAAGTTCTGCAGGCGTCAGCCGCCCAAACATTCGCCCGAGCCAGGCATCTTTGCAGCGTCTTCGCCGGAGTTAACTTTCATCTCCCGGTATTTGTCTGACGGAAGATTATCTGGATCGACGCGACGCTCCTGGTGCTTAGGTTACCTGCGTTAGCATCATGCCGTGTTCGGGCCCAAGACCGCGTTGGGAAAAAAGCGCTCGAGACCACAGATGTGTGCCATTGCACAGTGGTTACCATTTGACAAACCGGTAATAATTCATCAGAGACGTGACAGGCTTTTTTGAGGCCTTGTCGATGTCCTGGAGGACGTAAAACAGCGTAACATAGGTATCCATCAATTCAACCAGAACTCCGTTGTGCCGAAAGAAACATCTGAGAGGGGACCGACCGATGCGGCTCGCCGATGCTCGGGTCATCACCGCCAAGCAACTGTGCCTGGACCAAGCATTGATGATAAGCGTGTCGATTGGCTGCTTGACGTTGTGTTGATAGGCAGCTGCCAAGCACACGGCTTGGCTGCTTGTCTTGACTTTGTAGAAGACGCGTCCAACGAGCAGACAGACGTCTACATTCTAAGAGCCGCGCGTGTTGATTGATCTAGAAGATGTTAGCTTCTTGTGACCCCGCTCCTGGATACGATGTAAACACCCGAACAGCACGATGTAAGACACTCATTTCCCACCGACGATTGATTCAATTGTCCGGGCACTTGATGACACAGCAAACAAACGGCCTCCAGCACGCCGTGTGGTCAAAAATAAGCGACTCCGTCCGAAGTCTATCTCAAAGTTTAAAGAGTTTATTTCCTGGGACTGACCGCTATGCATGCGCCCAAGACAGGGGAACGCGGTGGAGATTGCCCACTGGAAAGGCTCGGCTTTTACCCCATAGCGGCCTATAGTATCGCCCCTATCAGCATGTTTTCACGTATGCACGTTATTCGTAATGAGTTATCCGCACCGCCTATCTCCCCCGCTTCAGCACCCAAGACTTCCCTATTCCTGATGAGGCAGGAGACCAGAACCACCGCCTTGGGCCAATATCACCGTCTGCGAAAGTTCCCAGGCTCCATCTTCAACACTTCCGTCATCGACTTGTCTGCCAGTATCTTCGTATTGAAGTTGAATACCTGCAGGCCAAGACCTTTGCACAGCCGCTTTGCTGACCAGTGCTAATGTGCCCCATCCGGGTTCCTACAACTGGGCTTGACCATGGTACATACATCTATCTGCCTGTCTCTCATGGATGATGGCGCAACCAACCCCAAAGAAATCATGTCTGGTCATTTACTCGTCTTCGTCTTGAAATGGTAAGACTTGGAGCTGTTGTCCATCTTTTTTAAGGACGTTCGTTCCAGGACGTTCCTCTCATGACGCCACAGGCGTAAAAGCTGTCCTCAACGCATCGCACCCGCGTGTTGAGACTGTCCTGGCATGAGATGCTGGTTCTGGCCAAGCCGGCCTTGGCCAGACTGAGAGGACTCTCATGAGCAGCATCAGAGCTTCCCCATTGACCAAAGACGCCTGCACTGCGACCCTGTTCCTGCCTTTTCGGATCACTCCATCTCCCAAGAACCCCGGGCGTACGACGCCGCTTCCGTCTATCCGATGCATCCATGTTCGTCCCATGGTCGAGCTTCCCCCGCTTGTGCCCCCCAACCCGTTCTAGTTCAACGACATGCAAACCCTTTGCGGGTCAAATTAGACCCCAAAAGTGTCTGGATATCTCTTCCTCGCCTAGTATCGGCATCTGCTGCTCGTTGCTGCCCAGGTAATCTTGCATCCCACCGTTCCATGAGTCTTCCGTCTGCCCAAACGCATCAAATAGGAACATCAAATCGTTACCGAGTGAAAACGCATCAGGAGCCGCCGTTCCAAAATCCGCCGGTCCAACGTTCTGGCCAGACGATATGCCTCCCAGCCCTGGATCTATAGTATCTGCAGACACTACTTGATGGCTGCTACCCGCCCCGAAAGAGCGGCTGGATGAATCCAGGAACTGTCGCCCCAACTCCTCTCTACGGCCGTTGCTGTCGTCGCCCCTCAACCCGATCCGTTGCGCGAGGGGTAATAACCCGCGGATGCTCTTCCACAGCCTCCTGCTGGCAGTCCCTTGGCGGGAAAAGCCTTTCACTAGTTCAGCAGCAGATAGAAAGCTGTCTCTGCATGGCTCGGCAAACATCCGAGAGCCATGACATACCGCCAGAAAGAGAACGGCAACGGCGCTGAGGAGGAAGTAGTTGAATGCGCTCTGCTGGCGCATGTATATATCGCTCGTCTCGCTCAGGTGAACCAGCACGGATATACTGTCGATGGCAATGTCGACCACAAGACGAGCCTTTTGCGGATCGGCTTCGATGCTGGCGGAGCTTATCACGTGGTGCCGATGTATCAACGTGCGGATATGGTTACCTCGCAGGTACAGCAGAGCCTGTAGTCGTCGCAAGGCTCGAGGTGGCTGTGTACCTGCCGTACCCCGGTGTAGGGGATGACGGAGTTGCAGGTCGTCCGGTATTGAGTTTGACCAGTTCTGGGCGGTGAAGTCGAGGAACGCGACAGTATCCTTTGGGATGGTCTGAGATGGTGCGCTGAATGGCGGTAAGGCGTCCCAAGCTTTCGAGCATAGTCGACCATAACCGATCAAACATCGAAGGTAGGGAAACTCGTCAGGCTGAAGTATGTCAGCAATATGGTCACCGATGGTAGGGTCTGCTTGACGTACTGGCTCAGGCAAGTCTGGATCTATGTCTCGATCAATGAGAGCGAATGACAGACTCGTCCCGAAGCTCCACCTGCGATCCAGCACATAAACGCACCAAAACACACGGACTGCCAAGCCCCGTTCTCGCTCGTCTGGAAAGTTCTCGACGAGGCTCAGGTTCTGGTGCAGGCCCATTTCCAATGCCGCTCGGGCTGCGATACCAATGTTCCTCCACGCAAGGAGCTCTTCGTCAGAGAAGAAGTAGTAAATGCTCTATTCTCAAAGTCAGTTTCCCAGATATGGTAAGTCCAGAGCTGAAGACTTACAATCATGGTCATGATCTGGATGACCTTCAGATCAGCCTGGGCGTCTATCGATAGCTGATATATGAGATGTTTCAGTGGCTCCACGAGCTTATTGCTGGCGTGGTTCTTGCCGTGGGCTTCGACGACAATGCTCGTGGCGATGGCAACTTTCGCTAGAATGACATCTTTGATATCCACAGCCGGCGATCCAGCTGTTGCTGGGCGATCTGGGGAGTCTTCGACGAAAGCCCTAATTTCCGCAGCCTTTGAAACTAGTTCTCCGGTATCGAGAAAAGGGTACACCGTCTCTACCTCTTCCTGAAAAACTTCTAATAATCTCACAACCTCATCCAGTGGCATCGTAAGAAGCACATCTGTCCCAGGAACTGAGAGTGCTGGCTCGGACTGTTCGGGTGTCGGATACCGAGTGGGTGCCAACGACTCGCAAACTCCAGATGGGAGCGGGGTCTGCGCGGAAATCCCCATCCTCGTGAGTGATGTCTCGGCGACTTTCAAGCTGAAGGCGGATCTCGTGGGGCCGACGAATTGCGGCTGCTTGGGCTCTTGTACTTGCGGTGATGAGGTATCATGTATCGACATATGGCGTTGCGAACTTGGTGAGTTGGATGATGTTTGGCGGGACTTGTCTGAGGCCAGTCTGCCGACGGTATTGGCTAGACTGGCCACCTGCTCTCTCAGCATGGATATCTCATCCATGATTATGTCGTTGGGTAAGCTATTGAAGATGTTAGAGTAGCTCGCTGGTTGACCGCATTTCATAATCTCACCTGTTTCTTGCGGATCTCCGAGAAGCCCGAGGCCGCTCTCGCGGGGCAGTGCTGCCATCCTGAGAGGGAGCCGCCCCGAAGACGCACTGCACGCCGCTTGTGATGCATCTCCGGCATTCCTCCTCGTTCTCTTCTCTCACGCACTTGAGCTTTCGCTTTTTACATTCGGAACTAGATTGTGTTATGAGATATATTTTGGCAGGATGCAATGGAAGAGTAGCATACCAAGCGGCTGCTGCATACTTGGCGCGCTTCGATCTTGGCGGGTTGGACCCCGGCGGCGGTGATCTCCTCCGCACAGAGGACGTGGCTTCTGGCGATTGCGCATCCGAGTCGTCGTTGTCAGGGGCCATGGCTTATTGGGTCATAAGTCGTGAAAAGACATGAAGTTTGATCTCGCTGGCTGAAGTGAGGACAGCTGAGCTAAGGCTACTTAGAGTTCGCAGGAACAAGCGGACGCAGAACCTGGGGAAGAGTGGGGGTTTTGTATCAACTCAAAGCCGGTTCAAGGTCCGGGAGCCGGCACATTCCCCGCAGGCGTCCCCGCCCCCTCATGACGGGGGTCACGGTGGGTATTGCGATGGGGGCACGACAGCGCAGCCATTACCAATCCTGATTTCTACTTGCAACAAGAAGCTGCCGGTCAGAGATACTGAATTAACAGCACATTCTACGAACCCGTCAACGCCGGTTATCATGGAGGATCACATCATTCAGGGCCTCATTACAAGAGTCAAGGATCGACTCGGGTATTTCTCGGTGTTCATGCTCGGCGAGTTCTTGGCTTCTTGGATTTTGTCTTTCACTTATTCTGCGGTCTTTTCGGCTACTTCAAACATTTATCGAATTCTACTAAACGCATTTACTTTCACGTTTGCAAGTCTACGGACTCTTCTCGTCCGATCATACATGTTGCTAATCTAACTGCTAAACATCCTTTAGTATCTCTTTCTCCACATTGTCTCTCAGATCCTACGCCTTTTCCGATTCCCTCAAAGCCTCGCTCAAAGTCTCGAGATCTCTAGGGATGAACCGTGCCTTGTACGGCCGCGGCATTGCCACCAAACTTGTGGGGTCCGCATTTCCGGAAATGGGGTGATGGTCAACATCGTCGTACTTTTCAATCTTGAAGCTGTTGAGCAGTCTCATGTAGACGAGATACAACTCCCTGTTAGCCAGAAGCGACCCGGCGCACATTCGGTAGCCAACGCCGTAGGTGAAGAGGGGCGCGTCGGGCTGTTCCAGCCATCTCTCGGGCCGGAAGACTTCAGGATCAGTCCACACTTCAGAGTCTGTCAAACGTTAGCCTCTAATTACGATCTGTGGTGGGAAAATGAAACTTACCCATGTTGCACGCCCAGGCGTTGAGGAAGATGACCGATCCCTTGGGAATGAGCACCTCGCCGTAAGGCACATCGCGAACCGAGGCCCTGGGAAGAGCCAGGCGAAGAACAGTGTAATATCTGAGAGACTCGCGGACCAACGCCACGATGTAGCGGCACTGCTGGTCATCCTCAGAGTCGCACATGGGCTGCTTCTCGCTGTAGAACTCGCGAATAGCTGCCACCGCCTTCTCCTGGATATCGGGTCTCTGGGCCAGCATTGCCACAAACCAGGCAACCTGAGTCGTAACGGTGTCGAGTCCGCCGGAGAGCATCGTGAGACTGATGGAGGTCAGCTCCGCGTTGTTCAGCTTCGCGTCCTGGTCCATGATGACGTTGGCTTGGATGCAGGGCGTATGCGTTCCGTTGGCCATGCGCTCGTCGAGGCCCCTGTTCAGGTTGGTCAAATAGACGTCGCGTCTGCTCCGCATCTCTCGCGCCTTGGCCGAGTGCATGTTGATCGGGTTGAGACGGAGAAGTGGGATGTAGTCTTGAAGGTTACCGGTGGTGGACCGGAAGCGGCTGATTTCCTCTTCGACGTGGGTGATCTCCTTGAAGAGACCGTCCTTTTGACTACTCATGCGCACGCCCCAGTTGAGGGTCAGAGCAAGCGAGAGAGACAGGCGCTGAATCATCGGCATGGGGTCGACGGGTGCTTGACCGGCCTTTCCGTACTCATACAGCTCCTTGATGAAGTCTTTGGTTTCGACATCGAGGTGGGGGACATAGGTAGCGACGGAAGGACGATTCAAAGCGGATGCTGCACCTTTGCGACGGCGCTTGAGAGAGTCGCTGTAGGGAGATGTTCCAATGGTGGTTCCTGCGGTGTCTGAGAGAACCTTTTCACTGATATTAGTCAAACCACTCACATCAGGAACACTTAGGGATGTCCAAAAAGAGTTGTACTAACCTTGTGGAAAGTATAGAATTCCGGACGAGAGCTGAGAGCCTGAGCGTTCTGTCCAAAGAGGGCCCTCGCAGCGGAGGCAGAGTTGACAACGACAACGGGAACATTGCCAAGTTGAATCTGGTATACTGATCCAAACTTCTTCGCCCATCTGCGGTATTGCTCTGCTGCGTTGACCCGAATATCCCACAAGTTGCCGATCAGGGGTAGGCCTCGGGGTCCGTCCAACTTGGCGATGCGCGCTTGAGAGCGGATGAACTCATTTGCAATGACGTAGATGAGGGGTATCAAGAGAATGCCCGTGATGGTTGACTGCAGCGCGTGGTCAAAGACGCGCTGCTGGAAAGCTTGGATGGCGTTGGATATGGCCATGGCTGTGGAATTGGCACTTGTGATCGCAGTCTTTGTCAAGCTGAAGACACTCCGGTATCCAATTGCGATTCATGGGAAGATGATTACTACTGAGACGTGATATCTATACCGGTCTGATCTTGCCGCCCCTACCCGGGCCTCAGCTCCGTCACAGCACCAAGAGCAATGCCGTGCGGGTCCCGTCGGTACTGTTCGTTACCGCCGGCGCCAGCCAAACGCGTTCCTCTCGGAACTGACTGGCTGCTGAGCGGCTGCTGGGATCGCTAACTCCCCCGCATCTGCAACCCCAGGTTTTCCCCTGTGGGGGCGGGTAGCGACATGAACCCCGCACGGAACGTCGGGATGGCCGGCGGGTGCTGCAGGGTCTCTTCCGAGCGGAACCACAGGGTTTCCGAGGACGACTGGGCAGTGCCAGCAATGAAGCCTGCCTCATTGATAGGTGTCACTTGCTTCCCCGCCGGATATTTTGTCTCAAATAGGTCTAGACTTATCTTTGAAGTCCGATAAGCAAGTGGTATGGGATGGATCCATGTCTGGTCTGTGCTATCTCGAGCTCGGTCTTCCACAGGCATAATTTGAATTACCAATGTGACATGTCGTGGAGAAGGCCAAGCATTGTGAACTTGGTCTCATCTGAGGATCTGGGCATCGTTTGCATCTGCCTTTGATAGAGTCGTTTCACTACTACAGACATATCACTTCTCATAGGGTCTCAAGGATAGACAGATAGTTGCACCGATAACATGACTCTTTTGCGTGTGTTATTGCCGTTGATCACGTCCAGTCCGGTTTCATTCTAAGCCCAAGCCACTGAGCTGTCGCCACTGTCCTTATCTCGGAACCCGGAAATCACACACACACACACAGGCCACGTCCTGCCTCGTCACGCGTAGATGCCAACGGCCGGATTTGTGCGGTATGGAATGCCGCCGACATTCAGGGGCTCACCGGTCCAGCATCGACATTGACCTGTCACAATTGCAGGATTATCAATGACATTTCCGCCACGTCGTATCGTGCATAACGCGGGGGAATGTTGATGAACAATTCCGCTGCATGCGTTATGCAGGTCTTACAACGGAGCGGTCAAACAAGTCTAGCTACTGGGCATAGAGCATTCACAACTTACAACCCTCTTTACTTCCTACAACACGCCATACCTCCCGGAAAGCAAAATAACTCGTACGATTGTCAACTGATTTTCCTGGCCACAGATGGACACAAAGTTTGATATGGACGTCAACGAGACGAAGACGGGCGAGCCCCTGAGAGCCATCGATTCTACGGCCGACAACGTTAACGCTATCTCCGATGAAGACCGCCTGGCGCAGCTCGGTCATGCACAGGAACTCAAGAGGCAGTTCTCGCTGCCGACCCTTGGGGCGCTCTGCCTCTGCTTGATGGCAACATGGGAAGCACTCTCAACTGTCGTCGCTCAAGCACTGTTGAGTGGAGGTGCACCTTGCCTCTTCTACAACTAGTAAGTTGAGATGATGATTATGTTTCTTGGCAATGAACTTACAAATCCCTTAGTGTTCTATCCTTCGTCTGTTCTGTATGCATTGCGGCCTCGTTGGGTGAGATCGCATCCATTTACCCAACTGCAGGCGGTATGTCTCAATATCCTAAAGCCCCTGAAGATGTTTATAACGGTCTGACGAGGTGATCTCAAGGACAATACCACTGGGTTGCCGCTCTGTGTCCTCCAAAGACTCGATCACTTGCAGCGTTCACCACTGGCTGGATCTCTGTCGGTGGCCTCACAGTCTTTTGCGCATCAGCTGCATTCGCCGCAGGGTTACAGACACAAGCTTTGATCATATTGAACGATGATTCATATATACCTCAACGCTGGCAGGGGATGCTGTTTTACTGGGCAGTCCTTCTCTACTCCGCTGCACTCAATATCTGGGGCTCAAGGATGTTGCCCCACGCGAACATGATCTCCGGTACGACCTCAAGTGCTGATGCTCGATAAGTACGCTGATTAACTTTTGAACAGGAGTTATACACGTCGTGGCATTTGTTGCAATTCTCATTGTGCTCGGAGTTATGGCTCCGAAGAATACTTCATCATTTGTCTTCACTGAGTTCGTCAACAGCAGTGGATGGACCAATGATGGGGTATCATGGCTTGTAGGGCTTATCAGCGCAGTATATCCCTTCCTTGGGTAAGTCTATAATTCTTTTTGAAAGATCATGCAAAAAGTCCATGCAGATTAACATTGCAATCAATTACTTACGATTTCTATAGATATGATGCAGCCTGTCACATGGCAGAAGAGATCCCCAACGCCACTCGAAACGTCCCAATCGCCATGGTCGGCAGCGTTGTCGCCAACGGCCTCATGGGTCTCGTATACGTTGTTGTTCTTCTCTTCTCCACAGGATCTCTCGAAACGCTTTTGGCTACCCCGACGGGGTTTCCCTTCATGCAGATATATCTCGACGCCACAAAGTCAAGGGCGGGGGCAACTGTCATGTCGCTTACCTTGATCACGGTAGCCATTGCAGCAACAGTGGGCTGCATCACGTCTGCTTCTCGCACTCTTTGGGCTTTCGCGCGCGATAAAGCGGTCCCGTTCGATGCATACTTCAGCCATGTTCATAAGGACCTTCAAGTTCCAGTGAGGGCGATAGCTGTGGTTACGATCATGCAGCTGCTTCTCGGTTTCCTCTATCTCGGAAACACCACAGCCTTCAATGCTGTCCTTTCCATGGCGATTATTGGTATCTATCTTTCCTACAGCATCCCAATTGCGTATATGCTTCTTGTTGGACGGAACAGATTGACTCGCAAGGAATACGGGCCTTTCAGACTTGGGGGGTTTCTGGGTCCTATATTGAACGTCGTGAGCCTGGTCTGGATGACGGTCGTCATTATTTTCAGCACTTTCCCATCTGCGCAACCTGTGACGGCCCAGAATATGAATTATTCTACTGTGGTTATGGCTGGTTGGCTTGTGTCTGGACTCTGTTACTATTTCGCTCGCGGCCACGCAAAGTTCGAGGTTCCTGTTGTCATCTCCGAAGTTGTTGAGGGGGTTAGGGATACTTGAACGGTGCTCTTGCTTTTGTCACTTGTGGTTTTGGATTAGGAATCTCCTTTCGCAATTAAAATGGAAACAAAGTCTCGTGAGAGTCTTTGCCTAACGCAACTCTGAGCTCAGCTGAGTTGGTAAATTTCACAAGTTGACAGATGCATGTTACAATGACCATGAGATACTTGACACCCATGACCATTGTAGTGCGCCAGAAGAGTATCAGAGTAGCTCACGGCATTTAACGTTGACACACCTGACATACGAAATTCTTGTCTCTCAACTACAGAAACTCAAATGAATATGTCACGAAACAGGTGCTCGAAAGATTTCAATTGGTATTCCTACTTATTTGAAAAGCTTGCATTCTCAAAACTCATGATGGGTTTCGTTGAGTTTTCTCGGCCAATCATGTTAATACAATCTCAATTTGGGGCTTAAATCTTCCGATGACCAATGGTTAAATATTCAAGTATTCCTCCAAGTACCAACTTATTCTGGACGCTTGAAATGCTTCGCCAGACTTGACCAACTATCCTCGCTGTAACCCTTCTGGACCTTCTGACAAGTTTCCAGACCCCATTCCGTGACCCCAATCATAAGTGAGCTCTCAAACATGAACGCCATGCTCCCCTCCCCAATCTTCTGTGGCTTCAGTTCTGCGTTGGAGGCCCGCTCAAAAGTGCTTGCATCAGGGCCATGAGCGGACATGACATTGTGCAAACTTGCTCCCGCTGGACGGAAACCCCCGCCAGTTTTCGCATCGTAGTCGCCACAAATTAGGCCCATGAATTCAGACATGGTGTTGCGGTGGTACCAGGGAGGACGGAAGGTGTCTTCCTGTACTAGCCATCGGGGTGGAAAGATAACGAAGTCGGCGATAGCAGTGCCGGGATGGTCAGACGGGCCTGTGAGGACGGTGTAGATTGACGGGTCTGGGTGGTCGAAGGAGATGCTGCCGATGACTGAGAACCGACCCAGGTCATATTTGAAAGGGTAGTATTTCCCATGCCACGCCACAACATCGAATGGCGTGTGTTTCTGCTTAGCGACGAAGAACGACCCGTTGAATTTGTTGACGATAGACCATTCGGACTCATCTTCGTCGAATGCTGCAACGGGAATCTGGAAGTCTCTGGGGTTTGCCAGACAATTTGAGCCTATGGGGCCCAGCTCTGGCAGAGTGAAGTGACCTTGGTGAAGCTCAAGGATGTAACCTCTGACAGGGCCTTCCGGAAGGTTGACCTGGTATCGAATGCCCCGCGGTATGACGGCAATTTCATTGGGGCGGACCAGAATGTTTCCCAACTCCGTCTTGACGTCCAATACACCGTGCTGAAGTACAATGAGCATGTCGCCATCCGATGAATACATCGCGGTTTTGGCGTCCATGCTCTTCCCGGCAGCGAAAATGAAGATGCCCAGGCCAGTTTTCATCGCTGGATCACCAGCACCGCCAACGGGCCTCAGACCGCTAATCCAATCGGTATCATTGCTGATGTCGAACGGATCCCAGCGAAGTTGGTTAGGGATCTGGTGGATCTGACTCCCAGGTTTGGGGCCATTGTCCCGCAACGGCTCAAAGGAGGAGTGGGACGCAGCAGGGATGATGCGGTAGAGCCATGTCTGCAAGTTCTCATGTCGCGGTGCTGTGAATGCTGTGCCCGAGAGCTTCTCTGCGTACAGGCCATACGGAGCTTTCTGGGGCGAGTTTGCTCCAATTGGCAATGCACCCTTTATGGCTTCTGATCTGGAGTAACATTAGTGATGTTCATGATGTAGTTATGCCAGACCACCGGGTCGGACGTTGTGGTATCTTGAATACTTACTCATGGAATGAGTCAAAGCCGTTGAGATATTCGTACTTCTCTTTCACGGAGAAGTCGGTGACTGGCATGGTGGAAGAAGTGCTTGAATTGGGGGAAGCGGATTTTGTGACCGAGGGGTAAACAGCGGATCTAGTGACGGCGGGAGCCAAAGGATGACCTTCAAGGTGAGATGTATCAATCGCTGTAGGCCAGAATGAGAATTGAGCAATTACTATCGCGATAAGTTTTCTGTAATAGCCTATTTGACAATGAAGCTTTGCCGTGTTTTCGCATCGACGGTATGCAGAACAAGTCGACCTTAAAACTCGTGTCTCCACAGGACCGAGATTAAGAGATCGCGCATTGCCACAACCAAAGCCGAATACATTACCGGCTGCTACAGTAAACGACAGCGACTCGCTTCTACGGAAGAAGCGGAAAGTATTTCTCGCGGTAATGAAGACCCCTCGCGGGGTCGGTTGGGCGAATCGAGATCTCGGAAGTTCGGAACGCAACCACTTCCGAGGTTGCTTGATCACCACAAGAATCTACAAGCCCTCGAGAAGTTACGTTCGCTATCTCAAGTTGCCAAATTTAGTGCAGACACAGAGAACGCTCCGTAGTTACGTCGTTACGCAAGGGGATTGTGTGGGTAAAACCCTTGAGAGCCTTGTGGCGTCAAGCAACTAACTAACTTGGAAGCGTCTGAAAAAGCCGTGCAACCATAAAAGCCCGAATAAGAGATTTCCGTCTCCAAAGATTTGTCCGGGATAACTTGCCATTGTTTGAACTTTCGAATGGGTTTTATTCACGGGCTATACAGAATGCTCATACTACCAGTACCGATTTCAGTTTGTGCCTTTTAAAGACGTTTGGTCACTAAGCCTAGAGTCTAATGCCCATGCGACGACCGCACTTGACATGCATCCTGAGGGAAAGCTTCTACAAGTTAGATTGTGTGGAGTCTTTCTTTAACCTCATGATAGTCTGCTGGCTCATATGAGCTATCAAACTACCTTTATCGTCCCAAATACGTGACTCTGCGAACGTCCTGTTTCCCCCTGCCCTGATGGCATTCCTCTCCACAATGTGCCAATTCTCAAAGTTGACTTCTTTTGTAAAGAATCTCAGCGCCACGTCGATTGAAGAGCAGGCTGTGACGTCTTGAAACCACATGTGATCATGGGTTAACGGAACGAACGAACATGTGCCATCCATGAGAAAAGCAACTGCCGCGAGGTTCTCGTTCAAGGTACGTAGCGGCGACCGTGAGCGGGACCATTCAGCAGACCTTTTGGAAGTCACTGGCAAGTGATCCTGGGTTGTGGGCACTTTGGAGGCCACCCCAGACAGATTCTGTCCGGACACGCCGTTTGGACAAATTCGTGTTTCGATAAATTGTTCATGTTGACGGAGAATTTGATCATATTCTTTGAGTTCATCATCGCTTGCAGTACCTCTGGCTTGTAGGGTTGAGAGGTTGTCAAAGCCAGTAGGACAGTCCTCGGGCTTCGGCCAAGCCATGACGGGACTAGCGGAGTAGTCTAGGGACGATGGCTCTCGGGTATGGAAGTCAACTAAAACATCGAGGCAAGTACGAGACGTGCCGTCGGGTTGTTTCTGGTGAACTCGAACTCGTCTAGTTGAAAACGAACGAGTGTCTCTGGTGTTTTTGACAGTGCAGAGAAGCTTTTCATTGGGGGAGGCGGGCCCATGAAAATGACCAACAATTGAGTAGAGGTCAAGGGAGGGTTTAGTGGTTGCACAGGCTGCGCTTACAGCGACAGAGAGGGAGCATCCACCGTAAGCGACAGGTCTGGCATTGGCCATGCGCATGGGTAGCGTCTGAGAAATGAACTCGCCGTGACCAACACTTTCCACGCCTATTTGTTCTGAAAGAGAGGGACTCATTATTTTTGAAGCAGCCGTTTGCGAGAGAGAAAAATATGTCGAAAAGAGGTAGACATAGTTGGAACGGGCACATACTTGTAGCGACTTTGAACAAATGCTAAGATGCCTAATTGGGGAATACGACCTCGGCTGGTCTGCGACCGTCGGTGAGCTTGACAGCCGACGACCGAGGACATTTTACGCTCCAAGTCGTATGAGATGTTCTGTACACGGGCATATCCGTTCTACTTGCGGACGTATCCGATTGTACGTTTTCTCCTTTTCTTCTTCCTATCATGACAGTTTTGAATATGGTTTCAATAGTTAATTTTACTTCCCTATTTAGCGGTGTATGATTGCTAATTCACAACTGAAAATCTCAATGCCACGCGCTATTTCTTGCACCGTGTAGTTCCGCTTACTGATCTTGGAGAGAGATCAAACTCGTCGTCATGTGAACTGAAGGAGTCAAATAATGCCTTGTGTATCACATGTCTACCGTGATTAAGCTCTGTAGTCTAATTTTCGGGGTGCCGTGTAGGAACTACTACGCGTTCCCTAATTTTGAGAGTCCTAATGTGAATCTTCTAAAGTGCTATCGGTGCCAAAATTTGGCCGGAGCACTCTCCAAATCCGACTAGCTCGCCGTCTGCTCCACCAGCCCAGCCCTTGATGACAACCGTATCTCCGTCTTGGAGAAACTTACGTTCTTGTCCACCATTCAGCTTAATGGGGACCTTGCCGCCTTGCGACTGTTCTAAAAGGCTTCCTTGAGTGCCAGGTTCAGACCCAGAAACGGTCCCTGAGCCAAGCAAGTCCCCTGCACGAAGATTACAGCCTGAGATTGAATGATGTGCTACCATCTGGGGCCAAGACCACAAAAGGTTCTTCGCAGAAGTTCGAGTAAGAATGGTTTCCTCACCTCCTGAGGCTAAATCACAAAAGGCGACTCGGTTAGTCTTCATTTCATGTGAATCTAGGATTGCAAACGTACCAGACAGAGAAACCTCCAAATTGATGTCCAGAACATTTTCAGCTCGGTTTTCTCGCAAATATGATTGCAGCTGCACATCATTCGGCAGTCCTTTAGTTCGGAACGGCTCCAGCGCATCTGCGAGCACCACCCAAGGGCTGATTGAGGTGCCGAAATTCTTCGCATTGAATGGGCCAAGGGGAACGTATTCCCACTGCTGAATATCCCTTGCGCTCCAGTCGTTCATCAGAACATATCCGAAGATGTACTCCTCAGCCTCGTTGACAGGGATCGGACTTCCAAGATTGTTGGGCTTGCAGATGAACATGCCCATCTCAAGCTCAATATCGAGACGCGCACATGGCCGGAAGACCGGTTCGGTAGCGCCGGGTGCCGGCAAGGCCTGTCCCCACGGCCTCCGGAGCGGGGTGCCGGAGACTACAACGGAACTGGCTCGGCCGTGATAAGCGACCGGCAGGTGATTGTAGTTTGGCTGCAGTGCGTTGGCCGCTCCGCGAAACAGGGTGCCGACGTTGTGCGCGTGATTGCGCCCGGCGAAGAAGTCCGTGTAATCTCCTATCGCAAAAGGGAGATGCAAAGATACTTCCGATACAGGACGCAAAGCCGATTTCTTCAGGGCGTCGTTGTCCTTAAGGATGTCTGGGTGAGGGGTGCTGTCTTGCAAGACCTCTTGCAAGTACGACCGGACGATTCGATGTACTGGCCGTCCCAATTCCGCAAATGAGTTGAGGGTAGGCTGCGAAAAGACTTTCAATTGATCTGCCGATAGCGTAGGCGCGTTGCGAAAGCCACCGCCTTGAGCGAATGCGTCTAGGTCAAGAACATGGTCCCCAATAGCAACAGCCGGGCGATGCTGCTGCTTTTCGTTGCTGGATATCACCCCGAAAGGGATGTTTTGGAGCGAGAAGTGAGATCGTGGGGCAATTGGTACCCAGGACTTCATCTTGAGAATAGTTTGGGTTGCAAAGCCACGGCGAATGAAATGCATCAGAGACCGTCTGCTTGATCTTTTTCAAATTATTACTTTTCTGTACAGATATCAGTACTATCAATATCGTACGTCGCGGACGGAAGCACCTGAGACCCCGCGATTCCGAGACTCGGAGCAAAGTCCGTTTCCGAAGTCTCGGAACGACAAGGGCCCCCAAGCCCCTCCTGAAGGTTTGATACTGAGCTGCAATGCAGAACCTCGGCAATTGCGCGTTCGACGTCTTTGGTGACATTGAAACGATATCTAATCCTGGGCGTGATGTTAAATTCTCTCATGTACACATTTGTCTTGAGATTGACCACAGACAAACCAATCCTCTACCGTCCTTCAAGCAGCACAGCCAACCGTTGACATCTTCAACACCTTTTACAGCAAGATAATCTTTCAGAATGGCGGAAAAGATCACCAGAATCACTCTTTTTAAAATACCCGACGAGGAAAGTCAGAAGAAAGTCTTGGGCTTTTACCAGCAGATGCCGCAGAAAGCTCTCAAGGTAACAGCTTTTCCATCGAGGCCTTCTCATTTTCTTTTCGGCAAAGATGCGCGACTTAGCCTTCACAACGGAAACGAGTCGCTAACTTACCATAGGACGGAAAGCCTTACATCTTGTCCGTAAAAGCCGCTTTGGCCGTAGCCGATCAAAGAGCGCAAGGGTTTACCTTAGCCGCAATCTCTACTTTTGCGTCTGCTGAAGATATGGCTTACTACGACAATGAGTGCGCAGCCCACGCAGAGCTTAAGGCCTTTGCCAAGGGGGCTCATCAAGGATTTGCAATGGTTTATTTCAAGGATTAAGCTTTGTCATTATTACCACCAAAACAAGATAAAAAGAAAACCATTACACTCAGAAAGGAATGCCAACCCCAGAACCAGACTAACACACGTATCTGAAACTCTTCTTCTCCCAATCCGTGAGGTCTTCCATGCTTTCTTCTACCGAAATGTTCCCCGCGATGACCTTCCCATAAGTCTTGTCTCTCCTACGGTTCTCATATTTGATGCCGACATAGTACACAACCATTAGCGCCACGGCACTGCTCTCAAATCCTAAGATGCTGTTGTAACCGGTGGCGTAATGCGGTGCTTCGCTGGCACGAAATGTCTGTGGCGCAATAATGTTGGCGACGCAGTACGCCAGAAACACCATCGCGTTCACCGTCACCTTCTTCGTGTGCCCGCTCGTGTTTGCCATAGGCAAGCTAAGTGCAACGGCGTAGGGACCCCAGAAGAAGTAGAAGAAGTAGTATGCGGTAAGTAGACCGGCCTTGTTTGAAGAGGGTAGTTCGCGAATGACGATGCTGCATACAAGGGGCACGATGCAGCAAGCGGCGGCCGAAATGCACCGGGTGTCCTTGATATAACGAGGTGGTATCGTGGCGAGGATAGAAGAAACTGCCTGGATGACGCCGGTGGGCATACCAAGAAGAACAGTCTTGAGTGGGCCAAAGCCAAAGCTGGACACAATCTGCGCAGAGAAGGTATTGAGGCCACCATTGGACACATTCATGCACAGGAAGAACAAACACACAACCCAAGACTTCCAGTCGATGAGTGCCTCGCGGACTTGGTACCACTTGAACTCCTGCATACTTTGGTCAGTACTTCGTCTTCAGTTGAGTGAGGCTCACACTAACCTTGTTTTCGATGCCGGTGTTGTCGTCAAGCTTCCGGTGCACCGCGATATATGCCTCCTTTGCTGATAAGAACTTGCCTTCCTCAGGTCTATCAGGAAAGAGAAAGAACATGAGTATAGAAAAGATGAAGCTAATGCCACCTAGAACAATGAACAGCAGACGCCACGAGGCTATAGCCAGGGTGCTATTTCCAATGCCATAAGAGATAAGCCCAACGTATACCTGGCAGTGGTTAGTGGTATCCAGACGAAAAAGAGAAGTATCGGACGTACCGAGGCAACTGTTGAACTCCATATGGCCACGCGCAATGGCTGTTCTTTCTTCCGCCACCACATGACAGTGATCAGAGTCAACCCAGGTAGCGCCGGCGCTTCGCACATGCCCATGAAGAATCGAAGCGCCATCAGACCGGCAGCGTTGTGGGTGACGGCCATGAGCAGCGTTGTAACAGACCAGCCCATGGCTGTAATTGCAAGAAACTTGCCGATTGGAAACCGAGCCATCAGATTTACAGCTGGGAACTCAGCTACAAGGTAGCCAAAGTAAAAGATGGAGCCGACCCAGCTGTACTGCTGACCAACCAGATTGTTGTCTTTCAACATGCCGTAGAGAGCTGCGTTCGAGATGATTACTTTCTGATATTTCGGATGATTAGCATTGCTTGATGTGTTTTTAGATTCCGGTAACCAAAGTTGTCTTACATCGACTGCCGAGAGAACAGCATAGCCCCAAAGAAATGGCATGATGCGCCAATCGACTTTACGCACTAAGCTTTTGACATCGTTGGCGTCATAGTCGAAATGCTCCTCTATCGTTCCCGTAACTTGCGACTTTGCATCCTCTTTCACGTCGTCCGGGCCGTCGCGGAGGGACCCTGAAGCAGGGCGGCTGGTCATTTCCACTATCGATAACAAACGCAACCCAAAGTGATCATGGGTGTAGTATTCCGTGTGATGGTACTACCAGATGATTCTAGCTTGTCTGGATGAGGGCGAGTCGTCGATAGATATCAGCTCCACCGTGTTGCTGCTAGCCAACACATAGGGTAGTAGGCTCTGTGTTCCCCGTCCCATTCCCGGCATTGGAGTATTGATGCTTATCTAGGCTTGGGTACGGATTGTGGCGCGAGTCGGACAATATGCGACAAAGTCCGCCTCTGTGCAGGGATATCGCAGCAACCCCACGCTCCAGTTCATGATGACTTAGACGCTACAATTTTGTTGATTGTGTCGGACATCAAGTCACAGTCTGGCGAGACATGTTAGTCCAGATCGGGCGTCGGACTTATTTTTTTCAGATCGAAGACTATATGTCACGCCGACGAAATCGAGAAGACCCCATTGGAAGATGTAAATCCGACTTTGTCACATCATTCTTATCTTTGCACCTACTCAATTCAATGGTGAGAAGCATGCGGGTACAAGCTTTATCGATGAGGCACTTCTTTCAACTGCGACATTGGTACTCGAAGTTTCGCTTCTAAGAGACTGAATTGGTCCATCTGTCGTCTTGAAAGTTCTTCTAGAAGATAGCACTTAAGACATATGTTCGTTGTGCTCGTACTGAATCCACTGCGTCTCCTCCACAGATGGCGACGTGAACGGCACCCGCCCCTTACGCATAGTTTTGAGCATGTTGATTACTTTCTGCTGCACCTTCAGATCCTCCAGTTCATTTACTAACAGCTGTAAGTTTGCCGATTGAGGAGGCGTGATAGACCAGGATTGAGATGAGTCGCCGAATTCCACGACAGGCACAGCCTCCATCAGCAACTCGAAAACGTCACGAAAGACTTGAGCAGAGCTCCACTTGCTTGCAAAGTCAATCAAGGTTGCAAGACAGGCAAACAACGCTTGACAGACTGGGCGGCGGTCGTATAGCGCCATTTGCTGGTGTGTAGGCGTTGCCCACAGGCAAAAGACCACGCAGACGCCAGCTTGGAATTGATGAAGAAGCTAGACAATGTTAGTGAATGAGTTTTATGGCGGTTGTACAGACATACTGCAGTCCAAGTATAGCATGTAGTATGATCTCTGACCCGGAACCTCCGAAAAGAGACGAGAACGGAGCAGGCTGCAGTCACAAGGTGTTTCGAGTCCCCTCCACGAATGGCTAAGTACGGGTTCGGGAATAACGAGATTGCTGTATAGTTCGCCAGTTTCTGTAGCCACGCGCTTGATTGAAACTTTCTTTGACGCTCCGCAGAGTCAGAAAGGGAGTCAATGTCGTGGATCCAACGATCCAAATCGTGCCGAGGCCACGAGCGCCATAGGTTGGGGACGGGATGGCCTTCTCTTTGCGCATCATGTTCCAATCTCCGCGTAATCTTCAGGATACGGTACTGAATCCGACGAAGCTGGAAAATGTGTTCTTCCAGGGCAACATCTGCAGGCGATGGAGCAGCTGAGTTGAACTCGAAGGGATTGCCGAGCCTGAGCTCTTCAGAAGACACAGAGCCGTCTAGCTCTGACATGTTATCGTCATCCATCAATGAGTTTTCCGAGCAAAGACTATGTTCCATCGTGTTAGATATGATAATATCTATTACAAGACATGTCCTTGTAACCATTTTCTGAACGACGTCGTCGATGCCATGCTGTTGCGTTGAAGGTGCTTTTCGCCGTGATCTTTGATACAAGAGGTCCGATAATGCACAGTTCTTCACTGATTCTGAGGCGCAATCGAAGAGGTCTCGGACGGAGTCGAGATGCATCGCGTGCACAGTCAGTAGTAGAGATGACTGCGTACGCAAAATAGGCGATGACTCTTGGATCTCATAAGACCTGTACTTCGCCATGGCTCGTTGAAAGGATGCCCGAGAAAGGTCCAGGTGTTCGGAAGAGGGGGTCGATCCATGAACCAGCAGAGCGCCAATAGAAAGCACCATGTCCACGAAGAAAGTCTGCGAGCCTGGTGAGTTCATTTGTCTCGCCGGGCCAGACCAATACTTCCACCAGTCCTCCCATTGCTGGCGATGTAAGAACGGCCACATGGGGTGAGCACTTGTGAAGTATTCCTTCACATAGCGACCAGCAACTGACAGAGGCAAGTATGACTCGGTCAGCCGTTCTTCTTGGATGGCGAGCTGAAGAGAAGGTGCGCCGGGTTCCGTGTCTTGGTTGTCATCGGCCTCAAACGTTGTGGGTTCTAATTGAGATTGATCCGTCATGCGGTCTCGTGGAGGATTTGTTAACGGTGAGATATCTCTGCCGCTCAATGCTGCAAGATCGAAGTTGATGGCTTCATCGAATGTCCCGAGCACCCAATCCGGAGTTGCCACTGGGCCGGCACCGGGTGGATCAGTGGGAGAAGCAGGCCCGGCGACATCCAGTGGCCCATCTGAAAGTCTGCTCAACAGATTCAATGGAGGCACAGCATCATCTGCTATCAAATCTATCGAGGTTGGGGTGTTGACAGGTCTTGCTCTGGGGTCGCTCAGAAAATGGTCACCGGCAATCGACGGATTGGACTGTCGGAGGCGAGTTTCAAGTGTCGCTATATGTTCCTCGAGCAGATGAACGTATCTAATGGCCAATGACTATGAGAACTACATTCCCTGCATGATACAGTAGGTTGCTTACCCAGCTGGAAGTGTGGTCATGGCAGACTTCTTAGGGGCGAGTGGCACACATTCTGGACACAAGATCGAGTCAGCTTCAGTGATGTGGGTAATGGAAATGCCTTCGACTCTCACCTGCACCGGACCTGGCACATTCGCCGCACAGCGGGCGGCGTTTATCACACTGGCATTTTGTCAGCTTGGGCGCCACAATTGCGCATCAATGTGATTTCCCAACCTTCTTCTTACGGCGACGACAGCGACAGCAGGCAATCTCACGTTGAGCGCGTAGCCACGGGATACCGTACAGCGTCTGGCTCATATTTTCTGTATTGTTCTGCAATGAAGCATTTGACTCATGAGCATGAGCGTGACATGGCTCCGAATGTCTCACTGCCGCCGGTCTCAACCTCCGCACTCGATATCCCGATTAGGCGACTGAATCAGTCATCCGCTCCGGATGGATCCCTTGACTTGTCTTATCTCGGCAGTTCCCCGCTGTTATCAACACCGGCCCCACAGCGGACTTAATGTGCGATGTCCGCTGTGCCGCTGTCGAGCCGGTGTGTGGAGGTATCCTCCCACCTTATTTATATCTGTTCGGTACATTTCGGCAAGGTTTACCTGGGTATCGTCTTATCAAGGGCATTGTCTGTCTTCGAATTCCCAGCCAGCCAGAACTTAACCGAGCCGAGACAACACCCCAGGATCGCCATGACGGTAGTAACCCCACGCCGCAAACTCCGGATTGCAGTCCTCTGCTGCTTTCCTATTCCCGAGAACATTGCGAAAGATAGGGGCCAATTTGACGATATTTTCGCCAGCTGGATTCTAGCATCTGTCAATACGTACAACGCTAAAAGGCCGAACGGCCAAATTATTGCCGAGGTTACTGGCTTCGATGTGATTCTCAAAGACGAGTATCCCTTGCCAGTGGAAGATTTCGATGCCCTTATCGTCACTGGTTCCGTGGCTTCAGCATATGATGATGAGCCGTGGATTCACAAGCTAGCTGCCTTCCTCCGAGGTATGTCTTCGAAGATGTTGTCCAGCCATGGTTTACAATCACTGACCAGTCGCAGATGTCTATGAGAACTCTCCGAATGTGAAAATATTCGGAGGATGTTTTGGCCACCAACTCATCGGCCAGGCCTTTTTATCCAAACATGGCGGTCGGGTAGTGAAGAACCCCAAGGGTTGGGAGATTGGGGTTCATCAAGTGTCGCTTTCAGAGGACTTCGCATCCCATTTCCCTTGTCTGAAGGGCGACACCGTCTCGTACCAGTTTCTTCACCAAGATGTGGTACAACTGGACGGACCACTGCCTCCGAACTGGGTGCAGATGGGCACATCTCCCTTGTGCGAAGTTCAGGGATTCTTGGTGCCGGGCCGGGTGTTGACCTACCAGGGGCACCCGGAATTTGACACTTTCATCAACAAATGGAGCACATTAGCCGTGCAGCAATCTGGGATGATACCCGATGATGAGAAGATGAGGGAGTATCTGAGACTTGTAGATCAGGACGATACAAGGTTGCTAGCTGGCGAGATGGCCATCCAGTTTTTCTTGTCGCAGCCGACACTTGTAGAGTAGAAAAGAGTAAAGAAGTTGTAGAGTCGTGTAGAGATTTATCTTGCAACAATCTGCGCATCCCTAAATTGAAGGCCGCCTAAATAATGTCTTTGAAATGTTGAAACTAAATCATGAAGACTTCTTATTTCATGTATCTACTACGCAAATAAGCGATTCAGACGCAATTCCACATCCAGGAATGACTTCATACGAATCAACATTTAAGGATCGATCCTGCTTCGGCTGGCATTCTGGCTCCAGCAGGAGGAGAGCTGCGAGACTTGAACTCATCGCAAATATCTTCCATTTTCACAAACTCCACACCAGGCTTCGTCATCAAATATTGAATCACCCTGGCTAGCCATTAGTACACGTGTTGAAACAAATCTCTTCCAGAAGTATTACCTTTCCAGCATCTTTAGTGCATGAGGGTGCCCCGAAACATCGGGGTGAATGGTGACTGGGAAACAGAAATTGTCGTAGTTCTCGTAGAAGAAGTCGAAGTGATCCTTCCATAGATCCTCGACAACCGATGGATGCACCCAACCATGGCTGTTCTGCATGTTCTTAATGAACATCTGCATGTCTTAGCGCCTGTGTTAGACAGGGTTCATTCCGTTTTGCTTACCATTGGAGGCAGATCATCCAGATACCAGCTTGCAGGAATCTCCACTAAGCCGGTCTCCTCACCTCTCACCAGCGGCTTCATCCATGTATCTGGATGCTTCGAGTAGTCAATTTTGGTCCACTCGTCACCGACACGCAGCCAGTAAGGTATCGCGTCATGGTGAGAGAACGAGTGATCGTATTCAAGGCCTTCCCTAGAAATAAGTCTTCTTGGAAGCTTTAGAGCCATTATCTTCGGGGTCTTACCGTACTCCAACATGAGCTCGGCACCTTCCTTCGGAGTCTCCCACCACGGGACTACTGAGCCTCTAGGAGGCTTGCCACAGAATTCCGTGACGAGTCGGTACGTCTTGTCTAGAACTACTCGTTGCTGTTCAACTGTCATCTCCTTCGGATTCTCGTGCGAGTAACCGTGCAGACCAATCTCATGGCCCGCATCCCTGATAAGAGCACACTCTTCGGGGAACGTCTCTAAGGTGTGTCCGGGAATGAACCAAGTCGTTTTGATATTGTACTTCTTGAAGAGGTCTAGCAGACGCCGGACTCCAACAGTACCAGCAAAATAGCCTATTCATCCAGTCTAAGTATCCAGAAGCCATTACGTCAAGAGAATAGTGGATACCTCGTGAGATGTCAGAAACGGATTCTTCGCCTCCGTATGATCCGATCCAACCGCAAACAGCGTCAATGTCGACGGAAAAACAGCAAAGTGCCTTGGGTGCCATCTTGAATAGTGCTGTAGTAAATCATGTGCTGCATCATACCCAAAGGTGTGCTACATCTGAGCACAAAAAATCATAGCTTATGTATGCAAGGTACCAACGCACGAGTACGGGATATTGGACGGCCTATCGGACTTTTGAGCTCTTGTCCGAATGATGTGGGGCACTCAGGACATCTTCATCAAGTGCGTTCAGCCCGATTGCATTGAGATAAAGAAGCACGGGGCATGATCAACATGCTGAGGCCTGAGTCACTCTCTGTCAATCATATCGAACATACACAGAACTTTCCAATGGATCCGACACCTGAAGCACTTGCGGCGCACTCTTTTGAGTATGACCCCTCGGCGTTGGACAAGCCTTTAGCCGAGTTTCTTCAACGTTTCTACACCTTCTCCGACGATAAAGAGAACGCAAATTCGTGGGCCGAATGCTTCGCCGAAGACGGCGTCATGAAAAAGGCAGCAACTAATGTTCAGGGTCGCTACAGTAAGTATTCCTCTATTTATGATGCAAGACAAGCAATACTGATCACCGGCGCCCGGGCAGAAATAGCTGAGGTAAATCTCGGATCCTGGAAGGGTCAGGCATCGAGAAAGCACACTGTTTTCAAAGTCTTCCCTTTTAGCCCTGGTAATGCCAACGAGGTGATGCTCCATGGACAAAGCAATTACGTTTATGACGATGGGACGACGGGCGAGATGGGATGGGCAGCAAGACTCCATTTCCAACGATTTGATGATGGAAGAATACTCATTGACACGTATCATATCTTTCCTGTAGGTATCCCCGACTATTTGTCGAGTCGTAGCTAACAAGTGCTCAGAGTGCTCCTCCGCGAGCATCTTGATTGTGTGAGGGTGATGTGATGCTGGATTGGTTGCCCATGCGGGTTGCTAGAGAGAAACATCTTGCTATTTGAAATAGACAAATCTTCAAGACTATGCTCCTCCTCGACCTTGCTGCACGTTTCATGTGCTTTGTTACCCCGATCGCATAACGATGCGCTGACTTCATGTTACTCTGTGTGGCTATATTTGCTGGTACGGCAGTCATGCGAGTTCTACGTCGTAGAACCAACTGTACTTCAGCAATCAATTCGATTTGTTCGAATGAAATGACATGCATTGCAAGTTAGTGCGGTTCTTTCCTAGTGAGCAAGAGGCTCTGGACGTTATCTGCTCACTGAACTAGAATAGCTCTACTGAATGTTTCACGGTCGAAATGGCATCGCTAGTCACACATCCGCTAGGCGCTCCAGACCTATGTACTTAAAACGGTATGATCTGTTCTTATCGGTCATATCAAAGGTGAGTGCGATCATTCTGTCCCGAGCGGACTTTCAGAAATACTGTCCGACAATTGCGGGTCAAGTAAACACAGGGCCAGTTCCGATTCACAGGTAACAAGGATTGCGCAGGGAAACAATGCCGAAGCGCGTTCCGAGAGACGTCAGTCTCATGCCGCCTTGGTATCAAAAAGAAGTCAGTGTTGTGGCTTGTTTCCTAAATAGCATGCCTACTATCTTGAGCGCATCCCACACAGAGTGTTGTTACCCTTGCCCTCGTCATCCGGAATCATGATTGCCAAGTCTCCAGTCGATCAATCGCATATCAACCTCCAGGGCGGATGGCCTACACCGCGTTTGCATCCGGTCGAGGCGCTAGAATCTGCGTCTGCCGCAGTCTTCCGCCAAAACGACATCAATAAGCAGCTCCTCTACGGCCCTGAACTAGGAAGTACCAGCCTACGAGAGTCAATCGGGAAATGGCTCAACGACTTTTACGCTCCATCCGCTGGGTCCATCCCAAGCGAGCGCATCGTAATCACAAATGGCGCCTCTAACGGACTGGCAACCATCCTGCAGAAGTTCACGGACCCCAGCACACGCGCTGTCTGGATGGTCGAGCCGACGTACTTCCTCGCTTGTCCTATTTTCAGAGATGCTGGTCTGATGGCACGCATCCGTGGCGCACCCGAGGGTGAAGATGGCGTGGACTTGGACTTCCTAGCTAAAGCTCTCCAAGAAGTCGACGACGAATGGCCGGCAGACGCGTCTTTACCGCCGAGAAAGCTTGCAAAGGCTGGTTACCCAAAGATCTACAAACACGTCATCTACCTCATTCCGACTTTCTCCAATCCAAGTGGAAAGACTATGGGAATCGAGAACAGAAGGAAGCTTGTGCAGTTGGCACGCAAGCACGATGCATTGATTGTCACCGACGACGTGTACGATATGCTGAGATGGTATGCAGACGACAACGGCGATACTTCGTCTGGGGAAATACCTCAGTGTCAACCCCGAATCGTGGATGTTGATCGAGATATGGAAGGTGCTACTGTATTTGGAAATTCTGTGAGCAACGGATCATTTTCCAAGATCGTGGCCCCAGGTATGAGGGTGGGCTGGCTAGAAGGCACCCCGGACTTTGTTGCCGCGATGGGAACAGTGTAAGTTACGATTCCTCAATTAGTTTTGTATGACACTGATTTGATCAAAGCGGAGCAAGCGTCTCTGGGGGTTGCCAAAGCCATTTCGCGTCACTCGTGATAGACAGGATGTTGCAGAACGGAGTTATGACAACACACATCAACGATTGTCTTATTCCAGTCTATCGCGAGCGCTACCATGCCTTGACCAACGCCATCAAACGTTGCCTTTATCCTTTAGGTGCCAGGATGGTCGCTGAGAATAGCGACTCCAATGTGGCCGGTGGCTTTTTCCTTTACGTCTCCTTTGGGAAGTTCACAGGTGCGAAAATAGCGCAGGTTGCACTACAGGACTTCAATTTGAAGATTGCTCCTGGGTCAATATTCGCGGTGCCTGATGATCCATTGAGCATAAGCAGGGGGGAAACTTCATACTTCAATGGTGCAAGATTGTGCTGGGCCTGGCACGAAAAGGAAGAACTTGTGGAAGGTATTGAGAGGCTAGCGGCTGCCATCAGGAGAATCAGCGAGACTCGGGAGTGAAAACGCATTGTTCGTACTTGTGTGGGTTAGTTTAAACATCCACACTAATGTCTTGCTTGAATCCAAATTTTCAGCTGGGCAATTTGACATTAGAGCAGCTAGCAGCAATCGTGGTAACTCCGAACGCGATTTCATCAATATTGAGATTCTTCTATTCTAGAAGTCCAAGTGTTTTTAATGATATTCTGACAAGCCATTTACACAGCTACCTACCATGTAAAGCTTCCAGAGTAAATCGCTTGGGTTCGGGCACTAGTAGTACAAATCTCGAGGCTTGACGAGCCCTCCAATGATCAGATCCTTCTCAATCAACGATGTAACGCGTTTGCGGTCCGAGGGAATTGGCATCGTCTGACCGACGCATCTACACTCCATCCCAGCGGACATTCTGCGTTAGTGTCCGACGACGCACAAATCCCCGCCTCTTATCTGATATCACCATTACATCGCCTCACGCCTGCAGCAAGTCTTTGGCTGGTAGCAGTCATGCATGTGCCTGAGAACATGGCATTGCCGGGTGCTAATGTTGAAGTGTGCCGAGTATCATTACGGAATACAGTGCCCCTGTCAATCGATTTGGTGGAATGTATTAAAGAGCAACACTATGTATGAATAGAGTAAGTCTCTCTCATACCGATACACCCTCAACAATTCTCCGCGTGTCTCGTCATTGTCTCCCATGCAGTCATGACTCCGAATCTGTCTATTATCCCCCGAAGAATCTGTTGGCAAGGCATCGTCCATGCACTCGAGGCCCCTCAGAATCCGTATAGCGTCACATCAGAAACAGCTCCCGAGCGCAGCAGCAGCCAGCATGTATGGTCCAACCATGATCTCGACCCAACCGAACCTGCCCATCGAACCTGGACGTGGTTACACTATACATCCTTTTGGCTCGCCTCTTCGTTTGCAACTGGCACTTGGACAACTGGGAGCGCGATGATTGCTCTGGGAATGCCATGGTACGCCGCGTGGCTCGCCGTGGTTGTTTCACACATCATCGGCGCCGTACTGCTCGTCGCCAATGGTCGAGGGCCAGCAGCATACCACATCGGCTTCCCTGTCTACGTCCGTGCCAGCTTTGGCATGTGGGGAAGCTACTTTG
Organism: Colletotrichum sp. SAR11_240; assembly: GCA_025328625.1. Classification (NCBI taxonomy): domain Eukaryota; kingdom Fungi; phylum Ascomycota; class Sordariomycetes; order Glomerellales; family Glomerellaceae; genus Colletotrichum; species Colletotrichum sp. SAR11_240. The sequence goes on from JAKMXA010000049.1 coordinate 129,015, forward strand.
CAATCCTGTCACGCTGCGTCGTCGCCGCTATATGGTTTTCTGTGAACTCTTTCTATGGCGCCAACTTCGTTTCCATCTGCCTCCGCTGCATCTGGCCCTCCTGGCACAACATTCCCAACAATATCCCCGTCTCCGAGGGCATCACTACGCAGACTATGGTCGCGCTCTTTGTCTTCTGGGTTCTCTCCATGCCGTTCATCTTTATTCACCCGCGCAATCTCAACTGGTATTTCGTCGCCAAGTCATGCATGGTTGCCCCCGCTTGCTTTGCGGTGTTGATCTGGGCCATCGTATTGAACGGGGGCTCCATTGGGCCGAGCTTCCAAGTTTCCCCTAAGATCAGCAATCCTGGGTACTACGGTTGGCTCTGGATGAGTGCCCTGAACTCCGGTTTTGGGGGTTGCTCGGCGCTTATTGTGGCTCAGGCAGATATCGCTCGATGGGCTCGGAAGCCGAGTGACCAGTCATGGTCGCAGTTGCTCACATATCCGATCTTCAGCGCTCTTCCTGCGCTGTTCGGAATTTTGGTGGCCAGTGCAACTTCTAATGTCTGGGGAAAGGCCTACTGGAACTTATGGGATGTTCTGGGCGAGGCACTTGACTACTACCAGATGAGCCCTGCATCGAGAGGGCTTGTGTTTCTCGCCTCTTTCGCTTTTGCCGTGGCAATTCTCGGCACCAACGTAGCTGCAAACTCTTTGCCTTTCGGTTCCGACATTACAGGTCTTTTCCCTCGTTGGATAAACATTCGAAGGGGTCAGGTTCTTTGCGCAGTGCTGACATTCCCAATCGTTCCGTGGCGCATCATCAAAAGTGCGAAGAGCTTGCTGACCTTTCTGTCCGGATATTCCATCTTGATGGGACCATTTGCTGCTATCTGCATCGTCGATTACTTCTTTGTCGCCAACGGTAACTTTTCCATCACGGAACTGTACGTCGGCAACGAGAGTTCCAGATATTGGTACTACAAAGGCTGGAATATACGCGCAATTGCCGCATGGGTCCTCGGTGTTGCATTACCTTTCCCAGGGTTTGTCGGGACCTTCGGTACGGTGAACATCACCTCTGGGGGGACACATTTGTGGGAGATGGGATACCTTCTCAGTGTTGTTGTGAGCGGGCTGGCCTATTATGCACTGAGTTTCTGGTTTCCTCCGGCTACAAAGGGAGTCGAATCTCGGTTTGAAACCATGGCTCAAGAGGTTGACATGGTCTTAGATGCCCACGAAATTGTGGACCATAGTCTTGACCAGAAAGAAGTACAGGATGAGAAAAGAAAGTCAGTTGTTGTCTAGCTAGGCGTTTGATGAACGAACAAAGTTTGCACCAATCGAGAAAATGATGGATCGGTCTGTCAACCCCCAGCCTGAATTCTGAAAACAATTGCTCCAGTCTTTGATGGTCGGGTGTATCCACCCTAAAGGTGAACCCCGTTTCAAACTTTACAGAGCGTCCCTAGGGTGTAGGCTAATTTGATCACACTTCATCCCTCGTTACCTGAAGGGTCCATTGAAGACAGAGACCGGCGCGAGTTCCTCCGGAAGGCCTATCGGCGTTGTTGGCATCCGGTCGACCTGCATCTGTGTCAGCTGAAATTCCTCAACATGATGGAAAAGACTTTTGCTTACATTTGAGCAACTCTTGCAATTGCTTCCGACACTCCTGGACACCATCTTCCGACTGTAGCAGCTCTAGAGCTGTGTTCAGTTGGGCCCCTTTTCCTTCGGTGTCACACCATGCTTTCCTGTTGCCTTCATTCGCAGGCTTGACAGCATGAATGATGAACCTGAAAGACGACACCTTGTCGTCCTTCTGGTTTTCCCATACCGAGATGCCCTTCTGCTTGACCATCTTTCCGTCCGTAGCAGCACTGAACCATTTTTCATCCCAGGTGGCTTTCTTACAATACTCTTCGACAAAATCAGTGGCGGCATCCTTGTCGAACCGTAGTCCCCCCGGGTTGCAAGTCTGAGTCCAACGTGGTGGGACGGCTGAGGTTGAAGAAGGCTTGCTCTGTAGCGAAGTCTTTGGTGGAGGGGTCTTCATCGATGTACGTGTCGTCTGCGGTTGCGTTTCAGTAGATGCCGTCGATACGTATGACAACGTAGAAGTCTCCCATTTGAGAGGCTGACAGCCACAAGCGTTGCCCCGCCCCAACGGCAAAGCCAAGCAGGCACCCAAAGATCCGTCAGAACATTGTATGCTTCTGCACTCTTCATCTCTTGTGCATGAGCTAGCTGGATCTGTAATCATCTCCGAAGCAGATGACGAGGTGGTTGTGAAGGTGTTGGCATCGGTCAGGAGGCTGGTCTCGGTTGGTGCAAGAGACGATGCGATGGTCGATTCCGGAGGCATTGACGTCGGCGGTGAGAAGTGGCACGCACCGAACTCCTCCCCACCTCTTCGGGCAAGGGCGTCACATCTCAACCATGACCATGAAATCTGAATCTCCCATGTCGAACGGGGCAGGTTCCGAAGGTGCTCCCATTTCCTCTTTCCCAATTCGAAGTCCTGAGTGAGACCGGCTTTAGTAATCCGCTGGCTTCGGTCATTGAGAGACGCAAAGCCTGTTGCGATGACCTGCTTCATCGAATCCGCCGAGTTCATGACAAGTGCTTTCACTCCTGTCGCCGGATTATTGAGGAAGTCGTCCATGTACTTGCGAAAGCGTGCGCTCAGAAAGCCCCCTTCCTGCGTGAAAGCTGCCACTCTAGGATTCTGTTCTGCCAGAATCTTGTCAATTTTGATACTGGTCACTCTTCTCGTTAGAGAAAGCTGTTCTTGAAGTTACAGACGCATATCACCAAGACAGAAAAGAAGAAGCACTAAATGACTCACAACTCGTTGTATACCCTATTGTTCGTTTGTTGCATAAGCTCAATGGCATCCTCGATGTTGCTCGTCCAAACTCCTTGATGTATTGTGAATAAAAAATTCATTTTTTCGTCCAAATTGGTCAATGCTTCGGCAACCGGCAGCTTGACCACATCTCCAGTTCTATCAGCCACCGCTTTTTTCAGTTCGATTGGATGCCACACGAGCCCCTATCATAAGAATTAGCATGTGAATGATCGTACTCATTTTGATTAGGGATTGCAATTCAGTGTGTCTACTTACCTTGGCTTTTTCGTTGAGATCCTGAGTCATTCCAATGAACTCCAAGTTCATCTTAGAGGGCATTGCGTCGTAAACACTGGAAAGAAGGTTTTGTGTGCCTCTTTCCCCTTCATTCTGAGAGCCAAACATGTAAGCATTCAAGTCTTTGCAGTTCATCTTCTCAGCCCCACTGTATGGCAAGCCTGCCAAAGAAGCCGCTTCGGTGGTTAGGATGTCTTCCTCCAAGAACTCCGTCAGCCAACTCTTCTCCCAAATATGATCCAATGAAGGTCTGCTGCCTTGTCTGTTGAATTGCTTCTTGACGTCCTTAGGGTTCTCTTTCTCGACCTTCTTCAGTCGTTGCATGACATCATACATTTTTTCTGTTGTAAGTGTAATGGCGGTGGGAGTGCAAGCCGGTGCTTCAGCGCTCCTCAAGCTGTACCATCTAGGCACTTTCCCACTCAATTCCCTCCTCTTCTCGTCGAGGTTTGTAAAGCCTACTATGTCAGCTTCTAGGAACTCTGTACCAGAGAAATATGCAGGCGTCGCCACAGGTTTACCAGCTGGCCATGCGGTTTCGATTCGGCACCCCTTGATTTGCTGTATGTTTTTCTTCGCTGCACGCGGAATCAAGATACGCCCAGCCAGTGTAAAGTCTCTCTTCTTGGCGTCGGATTGGTCATCATCCCCAGGATTAGAGGGTTTCCAGTCGGACAGGCTCCACTGCGGACAACCCATTGGACAGCTGTCGCCAGCAAGGTCGCGACCTCTAACGTATTCGGCATTATCGTGAGTTGGGCAGGGCATCTTGGTCGTGGTAGATGTGACCCCGCTGACACTGCATCCTGTGATCGTCGCGTGACATGCCGTTGTGAAACAGGTAATGGTACTAGTACTGTCGGTCGTTGTTGGGCTGCACGTAGCCACGCAATGGCTAGCTGTCTGTGTGACTTCACAGGCTTCTGTCGAGGAAACTGTCGATGAGTATGTTGTCGTTGATTGAGTCCTAGATGGTGTCTGTGAAGCAGTTGGTGAATTGCTCTCTTGGTCTTCTTCCTGTTGACCACCGTCTGTTGACTCGGTCACAGGGCCGGGACAGTTTCCTATCTCGAAGAACAGAACTTTTACACATGGTAAAAAGAACTGAGGTAGATTGGGGAGATTAGGAAACTTGAAAGATACGTTGGGTATTTGTGGGAGGTTCCAAAGAAGCAAGCCCCCGCCGCTACGATCTTTGCAACCGGGGCACCCAACAATCACAGGAACCAGAGTGGGAGAACCATCAGCTCCAGTCGTTGTGACCCAGGTGTTCTCCTTCCATCCAGAGCCTGTCAAGGTCTCAATGCGAAGTCCCGATGGCACCGTAGTCATTGTGGATACTGGTGTTGGAATGTCGTGAACGGAGGAAGTGGTTGGAACAGGTTGAGTCATCTCGTGGGAAACAGGAACAGCTTGAGTCGTTGAATGTCTTTCACTGTCGCTAGTAGACCCGAGAGTCGAGACAGGGCGCTCAAAAGTAGTGGTCTGGCTGCCAGTGCTGACTTCGGGAGCCCATTCGCGGGTTGTCGGTGTCATCAGAACTCGGGACAGGTTTCCAGCGAGGTTGGAGGTAGGGAATGTCATAGTAGAAGAGCCTCCTTCTCCTGGGATCGGTGGGTTGTCTCTCGCTGTCAAAATATCTTGGTCAATGCTGTGGGTCTCCTGGGTGTCGTAGAGGGACAAAGACTGACTTTCTTCTGAGCCTTCTCCGTATTCACGGAGGTTGATGGCGGTTACAGAAGAAGCGCCAACAAGCGCGCATGCAATGTAGAAAAGCTTCATTCTGAACACCAGCAATGGAGCGGAACGATTCTAGAAGTATGGAGTCTCAAATTTGTGGCAAACGAAGTAAATTGCACACATTCGAAGCATCAAACCACAACGAAATCAATATGCCATTCCTACGTCCGCGAGCCTTTTATGGTCTAATAGAAGTATCACCTCTTGCTTTCAACAATACTAATTTAGTACCAACGACATTTGCGCTGCCGCAGAGACTGGTCGACTGATCATCACGAAGGACCAACGACCAACAGGTCACCGCCCCCGCGAACTTGGGGCCGTTGGCCCCTTTACTTTGCGTCCCTTACTTTCATGCAGATGCGAGTTTCGATTCCGCCCGATAAGGCGTGTTGGAGATGCCGCAACGGATTATTGCAGATACACCCATGGCACGGGGTTAATGAGACGACGGTGCATGTACCCTCGTCAGGCTTTCCTTGTGAAGTACGAACCCAACATGCTTGCAGAGGCCAACAGAGCTAGTAAGTTGGTAGTGGTACCACCATAAGGCAGCGTCAGTGATCTCTTGTTAGTTATAGTAATTATGTAGTTGATTTTGACCGTTTAAGCCTTCCTTCAACCACCTGAAACCAGTTGATGGCAAGTACCAGAAGCTGGAGTTATTAAATACTTGCTCTGCCAAGTCTCGAGTACCATTACGGCCATCATCCGAGCTGCTACTGATACATCACGGACTGAAAATACCTCAGGCCCTCAAATGCTGAGGCCTTTGCGTGACTCTGGCCTTTCGACTACACAAGGGAATCGGCCAACAACAATAGTCAATCACATTCGCAACATCAGTGCCAGAGAAAGTACCATCCTTTTTGGGGGCGGACTTGGCCTCTCGGAAAGGAGAGAGGGATTTCCCCCTTAAATGTGCAGCTGACCATACGCAGCATGGGTACCTGCGGGTGAACTGCAGACAAAGCACCTGAAACTCACAGAAATGGACATGACTTCCAAGCCCAAAGGCCCCAGGCACGCAGGTAGTGTTCTGTTTCTATTTTTCGCGCGGATGCATGCTATTGTGTGGAGCAATGCAGTTTGCCGCTGGGGCTTCTCCGCCAACAAAGCAGTGGAATCGATTGTACTCGCGCATGGGCTGGGCCAACAGCCCCCAAATTCAGGCGTCATTCTGGCTTGGCTTCAGCTCTTGGGGTCGGAATGCATGTTGGTACAAAGACCCCAACCTCCATTAACCTCGCCCACTTGAGTTGCGACATTCTCCTTTTTTCGTCGCTTTTGCCAGTTCCTGCCACGTTGACGAAACAGAGGCAATCATTCATCCGGATTCTACGGCCGCAAAATCCAAAACCAAATCTCTCAGACAGGACATCTTGCCTTCACAATGGATGAGGACATGTCGCCATGCCAGATATGCGGTCTCACTGTTAGTGGCAGCCCATGTTTCAGCGATGAAAACGACCCTCGTCTTCCGGAAGATGAGCCTCTTCCCGAGTACTACAATGAATTGAATTGGATCCCCGAGGCTCGCTTGCTCTGCGATCCAGACGATGAGTTCGGGCAAATTCTGCCTGACTTCGATGACCGTTACTGCCCCATGAATGAGATACGTTCGCGGGTTCGGCCAGATTTACGGGGGGTTCGGCCGCGATCACAAGCTTCCGATATTGAAGTGTACGAAGCGAGCATCTCACACAGACATCAATACAATCGATATGTACTTGATGACAGGATAACAGTCTGTTTCGCTTCCGATTATTGGGCTACGGACGACCAAGTCTATGCACTGGTACATGAAGCATGCTTGGAAATTGCAAAAAAGGTTTTCGCATCATCCCACGTCGCCTATATACGAGATTTGCGAGGGCTTTTCATGGCCTTGAGATGGAGGCGGGCAGTCACAATGAAGTGTAGTGAACGGCACGGATGTTATTTTGAGCCAAATTACAGAATCTGGCGGAACTTCTCCTACAGACCTGACATAAACTGGCCAGAATATGCATGTCCTGGATTGGATTGGCCTGGGCCATTTCCTTCAGCCAGAGCAAACCTATTTTACGTACGTATTCTACTGCCTTACTGCTGGAACTCCTATTCTGATCGATACTGACCCATTTTGTAGACTTTGGGGGATAGTCCTCTAGAGATCAAAGGGTTAACGGAATGTCTTCTGATGAATTTGCAGCAATGTCGCTCAAAGGTGAATTTTGCGAGTAATCATGCTACGCGACTGATGGAAGGTTTGGCTGCGATGCCAACTGAAGTCCTGGACCAGATCTGCAAGTCAATGGGGCCCGATCTACCACGGGTTTCCTCGCGAGTTTTATCCCAGAATATCTGGAAGAACACACTCAAGGCTGGCCGACGTGGTCTTCTTCCATGGCTCTGGGATATCGATCCAGCGCTCATCGACGCCAAGGACTGCCAGAGTTGCCCGGGTGGCCCTGACTTCGAATGGGACTGGGAACTTTTGGTCCGGCAACTCAGTCGTGGGGTGGATTATGGTCTCAAGTCAGATCGCCTTGAACGTGGAAGGCTCGTTCATCAAATGGTCACTACGGGCTATCATAGCGACCTCTCTCACGTGCCTGCTGGGCTGCATAACCGACGTCGGATTTGGCAACTGTTGGAGGAGATGTTTGTGGGTGACGCTTTGCCCTACCCACGGAGAGCAAAGCGAGACGGGCCACAGCCCTCTCAGAAGGAGTGTTTCCCCCTCTGCTGGAGCAAATCTGGAGATATCTTGCCTTCTCCGATCTGGCTTCCCTCAATCGAAAGGTGCCATATTAGCAGTGACAACCCTGATGAGGATGGCGGAGCCGTTTATTTCCGAAAGATTGGGGGAGAGATCATCGAGTTTGAGGGGCAGCGGCGTCCTCAATACTGGCAGCAAGGTACTGATAGCGAGAAGAACCACGAAGAAGAAGAACAGGCGCATAATAAAGAAGGAGAAAACAAGGACGGCGGTGAGAATGGGCATGTACTGCCGGCTAGCTTAGAAGAGATCTACTCCAAGCTTCGCCCACTGGGATATCCTGTATGAGCCGGACGGGCGGGAGCATCACGGTCACAACGGCCGATTTTGTAAGCGTTTGGAACAGATTGACAATTGGAAAGTTTGACCCTAGGAACGCTTATAAATATTTCCGACGGGCGGTCGCCGGTCTGGGTGATTTTGTGTTGTCCGGAGCCACCGCTACCTGATCAGTAATCTTTGGCTTCTTTACTCTGACAAAATGCTCGAGAGCGGGTGGAGAGGGATCCCTGTCCCGGGTGAGCTCAGACGAAATGGTACATGGAAGCTTGTCAAAGTCAAAGTATGCGGACCTGCTATGTACAAAAACATCGCCGTCTGAATTATGAGAGATGGTGATGCCAAGCGATGGATGGCTGGTCGATAGGGGCTCATGACTCTGTTGCTGGCTCTCTGATGTCAAAGGTATAAAGTGTACGACTTGTAACTCACTCATCCTCAATCCTAACCATCTCTATATATCGTATATCTCTCGCCTCGAATCTTCACTCTAACAACATGTCTGCCTCGCTCATCTTCATCACCGGAGCCACCGGCTTCATCGGCTCTCAGATCGCGCTTTCCGTCTTGAAAGCAGGTTATCGCGTTCGACTGAGCGTCCGCCGTGAAGAGCAGATTCAAAAGCTCCAAGAAGCTTTCCCAACATTCGCAGACCAGCTGCAGTTCATCCTTATCCCGTATTTCACAAAGCCGAACGCGTTTGCCGATGCTGTCGTTGGTGTGGACTACGTGATCCACGTAGCTTCGCCCATGGTGGGCCAGGGCGCCGACTTCCAAGAGGGCTACATCAACCCCGCTGTCCAGGGCACGCTCTCGGTTCTTGACGCCGCAAAGGCGACATCGTCCGTCAAGAGGGTCCTCATCACGTCTTCTATCCTCGCGTTGCTACCTTTGGAATCTCTCTTCGAAATGGCCGGCGACGGGCTAGTCGTCCGAGGTAACTTCATCAGCGTGCTTTCATGTTTGACTGATTTGTCTAACCAAGTTCCAGAACGCGCTGGCATCGATCTTCCCGTCGACGTCAACATGGAACTTCCTGAAGGCCTCCCAGGCCACACGATCAAATACCAAGGCTCCAAGATCCTCGCGCATCAAGTAACGGAGAACTGGGTCAACAAGAACAACCCCTCTTTCAAAGTCCTGACTCTCCACCCCAGCTTCGTAACAGGACCGAGCCTCCTCCAAAAGAAGGCTGAAGAAATCGACAGCATCAACTACCTCTTCCTCGACGCCGTCCGCACCGGCAACATCACCTTCCCCCCCGTGCTAGTCGACGTCAGGGATGTCGCCGAGGCCTTCACCCGGGCGTTGACGGCGCCCGTCCCGGCGGACTTCCAGGAGTTCGTCCTCTCCGGCGTCACGACATCGTGGAACGAGATTGCAGAGGTGGTGCAGAAACTCTACCCCGCCGCCGACTACAAGCTCAAGCCGCCCGTGGAGGGTGCGCCGACCATGAGCGCGGAGACCAAAGCGGCGGACGAGATTCTTGGGATGAAGTGGAAACCCTTGGAAGAGCTCATTCGCGGCGTTGTTGATGTCCAGCTCGCCTTCAAAGCTTGAGCCCGTCGGAATGATGTTGTTAGGTTGTCGGGGGATGATACTCAATGTGTCGAGGCGTCGGACTCCGTGCAGGACCGAATACGATCCCACCGGCTGTTTTTTCGAAGAACTAGTGATTAATCAACATTCCCAATATTCCAATCTCGCCAATAAAGATATTGAGTTGGCAAAGTTCATTGATGAAGGTTTCAGCCAAGGGCGTAAGGTGTAGGGTGTCTGGTCTAGGGCGCGTCTTGCTTGCCGATGCGACCGAGAGGAATTGCTTTGCACGGCCAATTTTGGAAATTATTTGATTCTCTGCGTTTTTTTAGTTGATATATGCCGTATTGTTCAAGGTTGATAACCGATCGGTTGGGGAAAAAGTTTGTCTTTGAACCCTATTGCCCGACGTCACCTACCAATCCCGTCTTTGCTCAAATTCAAAAACTTGACCAAGACTTACAGAGTCGGTAAGATGTAAGAGTCCGATTATTTACCTGTCTAGGGATCGATCAAGAACTTTGCCATTCGGGCGGGTAATGAACATAGACGACGATAGGAGTGACTATGACGACAACGATGACGATAGGAATCGGGACAGGGAGGGAAATAGGCATGGGGGACGGGGACGACAGGGAAGACGGAGGAAGTAAAACTGCTCGAATAAAATAAACCATTTGACCTAACATATATACCTCTCCGCCCATACAGGTAGAAATGTCTGCCTGGATAGGAAAGTGCTTTATCAACGATGATATTGTGGGCTTAGAGTGAGTAAAGAGTTGAGTGTTAAACTTCTGAGCTTGCTGGTTTGCCGGCCATTCAGCATTCAAACCTAGGCGTCCTCGTGGACAATGGGTTTGAAACTGCTAGGTAGAGAAAGGAGAATTAGGCAGTGGGAACATTTGCCATCAAGCGTGCTGCTCATTTGTACACCCGTCGTTGGGGTCGGACATAGCGCTCGACCGAGCAACCAATTACGCTCGTTGTAGTGCCGCTGATGTTGGTGCCTGCCTAGCTGCTGACCGGAAATCCACGTCAATCTCACTTCCAACCCGATGCCTTGCTTCAGTAGCTTTATAATATTCATTGTCGTACTGCTTGTAAAACCTACGCTGGGCACCTCAACGCTACACACCCCTGGCCGATTCAGTTATACTAAATGGCCGTTCACAACCACCTCGACCCCGACCGTCGCGAGATCAGGCTGGTCCGCCTCCGGCAGCCTCGTGCGCCTCCCACCCTCTCACTTGAGCTCCGCACGGTGTCGTTGGACGACGAGGAAGCCTCATACAGCGCGCTTTCGTACGTCTGGGCCAGCTCATCTGAGTTGCAGCAGATCGAGATCAACGGCCAGCCCTTCTGTGTCACGCAAAACCTGCACGGTGCCCTGCAACAACTCAGTCGGGATGGCGTCAGCACGTGGCTATGGATCGACGCCATATGTATCCAGCAGTCCGACTTGGAAGAGAAGACGCATCAGGTCGGCATGATGCGCGACATCTTTAGCAACGCCGCGATGGTGTACATCTGGCTGGGACCCGGCACCGAGGAGACAGACCAGGTGATGGACCTCGTTTCCAAATATGGGCCCAGGCTTTATGCGTGTCATGCGTTAGATCTGCCGTCTGACGGCAAAAAAACGACAAGTTTGCGCAAGTTTGTCCTGGGTCAGCTAGAACCTGGTGAGCAAGGCACCGTCAAAATGGGCCCGGCGACAGAACTAGCTGCCACAGCCGTGGACTTGTTCACAGAGTACCAGGAGAACAACAAGTTTCTGGTTCCAGGTTTATCTGACATTCTACATCGAAGTTATTGGTGCAGGATCTGGGTCATACAAGAAGTCGCCCTCGCACGGGAGGCGATGGTCATGGTAGGCGGCAGGAGAGTCTCACTGGACGTGTTTGATGCCGCATTAACGACCATGTGGTACGTTGGAAGAGTTACCATCCTGAAGCACAGCATGACGTTATACCCTACCAAAGCACTCGAAGTCCGAGGCATGCTCCGTCAAGGCCTCCGCGAGCCTCTGCTGAGACGGGTGTTATGGGAAACGGGCGCTGCGCCGGATCGACCTCACTATGCTGCATCCGACCCGCGAGATCTTCTCATTGGTCTTCTTGGCCTGCTTGATGAGAAGGAGAAGCGGGGCTTGGAGTTGAATTATACGCAGTCTGTCACAGAGGTGTTCACGCGGGCGACAAGGGCCATGTTAGAAGGCTCTGCTCCGTCGTATTTCAACCTCGACTCTGTGAAGCCTGGAGAAACCGAAGGGGAGCTGCCGACATGGGTTCCCGATTTCCGCGAGATCGGCCGATCCGGCGTTAGGCCATACCCGATCAACCACGGCGAGAAATATTTCTCCGCTGTCGGGGGAAGATGCCAGTCTAAAACAGACGTGTCTGCGGGCTTCCAACAGGGCAGCGCCCTCCAGCGCCGGGGATGTATCGTTGACGAGGTTACTGAAGTGCTCCAGCCGCTGGCGCAGGCCCCAGAGATGACTGCCACAGAAACGTCGAACCAGTGGGCAGGGTCCGTTATTGACTTTGTCAGTCTGGGTCCGGAATCGGGCCCAGGGGAGGATTACGTCTGGAGGACCGTCGTATACGGGTACGCCGGTCATTTCCAGTTTTGCTGGAAGATGTATCTTGACGGCCAGATGCATGACGTACCTCAGATACTTCGCAAAGTCATGCGAAAAGAGCCTCTTGACGTGGAGGGCTTGTCGATAGAGGGTCTCAAGTTTCTTCGCGGCGAGGGGATGTGGGATGGTGAGGCGCTCACGAGCGTCGAGCCTGTGAAGGCTGAGGAGACGGAACGTCTCGCAGATAGACTTCGATGGAGGGTGTATTTTGACATTAGCCGTAAGTCTCGAACACCTTTCAAGACGAGAAAGGGCATGTTTGGGCTCGGTCACATCGGGGTCGCGCCTGGGGATGTGGTAACCCTCGTGTGGGGAGTTGGATCACCGATCGTTCTACGACCGCGAGATGAAGGAGGATACTACTTCCAAGGTGATTCCTATGTCGATGGCATTATGCAAGGGGAATTTCTCGAGACGCAGCCTCGGGAGCAAGAGCTGATCATTCATTGAGACAAGGTGCCTGTGCCGTAACATCGGCCTCGGCGACGACACCGATGTGGACGGAGGTGTGGAGAAAAGCCAGCCGGTCATGGTCGGAGCGACGGAAGCCTCTGCGGGCCGAGTGCACTTTGTAGAGTCGAACGTAATCAGTGGTTGGATCATTGCTGACCGATGGATACTGTGGTTTGCCAGCTCAATTGATGTGGTTGGGCTGTGGGGCTTTGTGATGAGCTTCCGGCAGTGCCGGTTGCTCCAACTTTGATGCCCAAGATCGCGTCTTTGTGTGGCCTGGGAGGTTGGCGATTATCCTGGTTTTGAGTTTTCGTATTCTTGGGAATCGAGATCTGATTTGGCGGATCATGGCGAATAGGAACAGCTGGGTGTTGCCGGGCAGCGTAGAAGACCTTAGCCCAGCCCAGCCAACGAGACCGCACGCTGCTGGTGAACAGGCCGAAAAAGCGGCAGGCTCCCCATGACTTTTCCACAATTGCCGAGGGCTGGATTGGTATACGGATACCTATCGTAAGCATCATTTCTTAATGATCACCGATGCCGCTTTCCTTTCGTAGGGCTGGCATACCATCTCTGCCAAGACTTGTAGAGCTGCGGGTTGATGGCTTGGCAAGACGATCAATTATCCGGAACGGAGGAGTCAAGCCGTCCGGAAGTTCTCGTGTTGGCCAAGGCGTCAGCATTGCGCCCAGAGATGTTTCGAAGAGAATTTTCGATTGCTGAAACTTCCATCGGTACCGGGCGAGTCACGTTCTTGATACTGTTGAGGTCGGTCAAAACGCCGAGACATTCGGGAGCGGCTCCAACGTCCCGCGGCGGGCAAGAGCCGTGGAGGGCCGATCCCGGGCCCCGCACGAGCCTCACGGAATGTCGCCTTGTTTCTTGTAGATCCGTCCTGTGCGCGAAACAGGATCCGCTGATCATCAAACTTTTGGTAATTGGAGATGTTGATGACCAAAACAGCCTGGAGAGTGATGTTGGTCGCGGCATTCACCAACAGCGGATGGAATGTTGTGATTTCCCGACTAATATCTGCTCCGACTTGTTTGGCAGGTGAAATGTCGAGTCGCTGGACCGAGCGTCTGATAGTCTGACTACAGGTATCCAGAATGCCCCTCAGCAAGGATGCCTTCAACAACTCGTGTTCTCAGCAGCGAGTGCTTGAAGTCCGTACGCATACCCATCTGCAAGGTAAGCCCCGGGCTGCTGACAGCATCTTCGAGGCTTGCATCGAGAGGCTGTTAATGTGCAGCTCGCGCCGCAGAGGCTATGCCAACAAGCTTGACAGACGGAGGTTAGACCAGCGTTGAGGCGTTCTGCCATCCCGCCGTGTTAACCGTGCTGAGATGGCTTACTGCAGATGGTAGTGCGACCTATTTTCATCCGAGGGGCTGGAGGAATCCCGCAAATCAGATCTGGAAATGAGGATAGTCGTATTTCACCGTGCCCTCGAAGGCCTCCAATTCGCGAAAGGCCATCACACCGAACAACTCTGGTACAGGCGATGTTGACAGAGGTTGCCATTTGGTCGAGGCCCGTGACGGTTTCCCGTCGCGGAACTGGATAGACGGCGGGCAGATCCCTTCGAGAGTGGTCGTCGGATCCCAGCAATCTGAAAGAATGGGGAAGCGCCGGTAAGAGATCCGTCTGGCATGCATGGCAGGCAGATGCAGGCCGAGGATTGTGACACAGTTGGTGCAGGTGAAAGGGTCCCTTGAATCGGTCGTGGCCAACGCATGGCGCGTGCAGCTGGAGTTGACTCGCTTGCTTGTTTGCTTGCTGGGTCAATGGAGGTGGAGGGGCTCAGTCGGCAGCCAATGACTGACAGCTGGCAATGAATGTCAGCTTGAGGGGGAGGCGGAGTGACATTGTGGAAGAGGGAGGTACGTACCGACTAGGTTGGGGATGATGGAGGTCGGGCTTGGTGGTGGGGTCGATTGGGCACACTCAGCTGAAGCAATTCAGCCAGAGGTGCATCATCCCAGCAGCGGCGAGTGTTCAATGAGCCAAGTGGGCTGTTCCTGGGATGAGCTCAGCTGCGCGGTGCTCCTCTTCCATCATTCCACGGATCGTGGTGAAGTTCTTCCTCTCACACCACGGATAAGACAACAACGCGGGACAAACGTGGTGATGGAGTCGAGTCGAGTGCTGCTGGAATGGATTGTTGACCTTGGCGCAAGGCTTGTTTCCGTTGCCACGGCGAGGAGGAGGGCGATGGAGGGCGAGGCAGCAGGGGTCTAAATTGGACTTGGTTGTCGCACGTTGAAGCGACACGGACCTATCACCCGTTGCAGAGAGCCACATTCCTGGCTGGTCTTGACATCACCGGCCGGGATGCTTGATGCGACGTTGTCGAGCGCTGCCCTCTCTGTCGGCACGGTATTCTGAATCTGAATCTGAACCTTGGAACCAACTGAACAGAGTATGGACGACGTATGCACCCACACAGATGCAAAAGGCCACTGACTGCTGTTGAATGCGGATTGACGTGTGTCGCATCGTATCAGAGTTCAGAGTTGGGGGAACCCCATGTGCGATGACAGCCAAAGAGGTGATGGCGTTGGTGGCTTGAGCAAAACAGGCGTCGCAAGGAGAAACGGGGCGACGTCGTCGAGGGGCCGCGGTTGGCGCCTTCGTCTGGTGGCCGAGTCCATAATTTTCGAGAATATTGCGAAACAAACATGGCGACGACACGGGACGGACTGCAGCTCTTGCTAGTTGCCAGTGCCAGTTCCAGTTCCAGTTCGAGCCCGAGTACGGCCAGCAAAAGTTTGTCGTGGCGAAGAAAGAAGGACGAGCGAGAACCAAGGCCTGTGTTCGAGACCGCCGCTGGGATCAAGCCTGCCGGGGATGGCGGTGTTGGTGCGGCACAAGCAGCGTGTTCGCATTCCCTCGTTCCCTGGACGGAAACTGGTGGGATGGTCCGACCAAAGACGGAAAGATGTGGTGTGCATGTCGTTGCCTTATGCGCATGGCAAGGCTTGTGAAGGTTTGTCTGTCAATCCAATGCAGTGTTGCGACGACGGTGTCTGTCCGCGATATGCATCCTTACCTCACTGGAGGAGGACAAAGTGCCAGAGACGGCTTGAGGTACCTATCGATATGTTATCCACCTCAGCCCTCTGTAAGGTAACGTATTGCCTACGAACAAGTGAAGGCAGTGGCAGTTCATTTTATTTTTACACGGGTGCATCGCAGCAACTGCACCGGGGAAAGGAAGGCTAAAAAGAAGGACGACAGCAACGGGACTGGATGCAGAACACTGACACAGGTGGCAGGAAAGCCCCTGGGCTCCACTGCATCTCTTTCCAAGAACAGGGTGCGTCCCGCGCTGCGGGAAGGCGCTAACCAGACACAGCGAGCCCGCCCCCCACCAAAGTCCACCCACACACTCGTTTGTGTCCAATCAGCACCGCCAAAAGGCCGGGCTTCTAGACCAGCACCACCCTGTCCGTCGTGTTCTTTTCCATCCCAAATCCCAGCCCGCAGTCCCATCCAAGTCCAGTCCAGTCCAGCTCAGCGCACGTTTGTCTGGCTGTTGCCGCTGCTGCTGCCCTGGTGTTTTGCGCTTTCCCATACGAATGTCCCACCTGTCCACCCAGCCATCGAGTCCGTTTCTGCAATTTCATGTCTTGGGTCTGTCACTTTCTTTTCTTCTCCCCGTTACCTACGCTCTGTCTCTCTTATCAGCTGAGCTCCCGCCGCTTCGTCACCTGCCTGATTTCTCAGAAAGGTGCTCTTTCCTGCAGCGAGACGACCGTGCCTTGTCCGCCTGCACTCCGACTGAACTCGAGCCTGTCTGCGCTGTTCTGCATGTGTATTCTTTGCTCCTGCACATGTCCTAGAACAACATAGCTTCGCTTTCTCTGATCTCGACCTAACGAATTCACGACCTTTTTTACGAACGAACCTCCTCAGCTCTTCATGCAAGCGGGCTGACGCAAGCTGTTGTGGCGAAGACAAGCTCCCGCTGTAAACACCACCTGAACCCTACCTCCCACTGCGCGAGCCCTTCTTACTCGACGGATCTCGACACAGCCTCCTTCGAGCCCCCCGACCTCACCAATTCCCACAAGTCTCCGCGAAAAAGAGGCTCCCCGTCACCGACGGTTTTGTCTTTTAGACTCCTGTTCCGATCATACCGATCACAGCACCCTCAGCTCCTGTTGCGCACCCCTGCACGCCTCCGTGCCATATCGGCTCGACGCCCAAAACCCACCCGCTCCCCGCCGCTGTTGAAGCTTTGCCAAGATTGTTGACAATCGCTTTTTCCGACTGCTGACGCCGCCTACCTAACTTTTCTCGCCAACGCTTCACCCGCACGATCAGTCCATCCCATTCGACTACGAGTATCCTATGTCGATTGTCCTCCCTGTATTGTCCAGAAAGCTCGCCTCCGACCCTCGCTCATTGTAACGAAATTAAGCGAATGACCACGAATCTCGAGTAACGAAAGCCCCTCCAAATACATCACCCCGGCGACGACGTCGCCGGCGTTGCACACGCCGCCATGGAACAATCAGGAGAACTGCTTGTGGCAGCCCACGAAATATACGCCCGAATGGGCTCCTCCTCATCAGATACCTCAACGCGACCAGCCTCTTACAAAGCTATCGGTATTTCCCTGGCCGTCGCATCTGGCGCATTCATCGGATGCTCCTTCGTTATCAAGAAGGTCGGTCTGTTGAAGGCCAACGAGAAGTACAATGAGGCCCCTGGCGAGGGCTACGGTTATCTGAAGAATGCATGGTGGTGGACCGGCATGATTTTGATGATTGTGGGAGAAATCTGCAATTTCGTCGCATACGCCTTTACCGATGCCATCCTCGTCACTCCTCTCGGTGCCCTGTCCGTTGTCCTAACTGCAGTCCTCTCGGCCATCTTCCTAAAGGAACGTTTGAGTATGGTGGGAAAGGTGGCTTGCTTCCTCTGCATCGTAGGATCCGTCGTCATTGTCATGAACGCGCCCGAGAACTCGGCCGTCGCCAATATCCAGCAGATGCAGAGCTACGTCATTCATCCCGCCTTTCTGAGTTACGCAGGTGTCATCATTATAGGTTCTGTCGCAACTGCTCTCTATGCCGGCCCAAGATGGGGTAAGAAAAACATGTTGGTCTACATCTCCATCTGCAGTTGGGTTGGAGGCTTGAGTGTCGTTGCTACCCAAGGTCTCGGAGCCGCAATCGTGGCCCAGGCCGGAGGTCAGTCGCAGTTCAACCAGTGGTTTCTTTACGTGCTCCTCGTCTTCGTCATTGCGACCCTTTTGACTGAGATCATCTATCTGAATGTAAGCTCTCCGTACTGGTCTCTCAACCCCTCACGCTGACTCCAAATTTAGAAAGCACTCAATCTGTTCAATGCTGCCCTGGTCACTCCGACATACTACGTTTACTTCACCAGCACGACCATTATCACTTCGGCTGTCCTGTTCAGAGGTTTCAAGGGCACGCCAACGGCCATCATCACTGTCGTCAACGGCTTTTTGACCATCTGCTCCGGTGTCGTCTTGCTGCAACTCTCAAAATCGGCCAAGGATGTCCCCGACACGGCGGTCTTTTCCGGAGACCTTAACCAAATTCAGACCATCGCCGAGCAGGAGCAGCCCGAGACGGAGCCCAAGGCAGACGCCATCCGTGGAGCCGCCGCCATCGTGCGCCGCTTGTCCTCGGCCAGACAGAAGATGGAAGAGGAGGAGTTCAAGCGATTGCACGAAGAGAAGTTGCGCGAGTCTCTGGAGCCTGTCAGCGAGGATGGTCAGCCGATGTACGAATGGGACGGATTGAGAAGACGCCGGACGATGACTGTGGGAAGCCGAAGCACGCGTGGCACTATCACCTCACCGTTCCCTCTCCCACACTCTGGTGTTCCTTCTGGCGTGCCCTCTGGCGTTCCTCGTACGCCCACTGTTATTCCCAGCTCCCCGCAAGCTCACCCGCCCCTCGGCATGTCTCACTTCCCGACCGAAGAAGAATTGGCCGAACATGATCGTCCCTCATCCCCCGGCATGCTCTCGAGCATTGCAGGCACAATCCGAGAGCGAGCGCGAAGCGTTCTGTCACCGAACCAGCCCAGCTTCACCCAGGATCCGAAGGTTCAGAGCCCGATGCATCCCGTTCCGTTGACCGAGATTGCCGTCGCCACCCTCAAGTCGGACGACGATCACTCTCCGTACTATGGCAGAAGCAGGGACCACGTTTATGGACTTCCAGTTGGACAGCAGCACGGAGATATGGAGTACGCTGGTGCCGCAGGTGTTTACGATCAACGCGCTGTATCGCGAGGTAGCGCCTTCAGCGGCGCGAGCTCTCACTTGGCCCCGACCCCGCCGCCGCACTCAGCAAAGAGACAATTTTCCTTCTCAAACGTGTTCAAGAGGCATCACAATGACTCTCCGCATGCACATGCTCACGCACATGAAGAGGAGGCGCATCGACCCACCAGCCGGTATGGTCTAGGATCGCGAGGTTACTCCAGCCCACAGGTTAAGAATGCGACTGAAGAAGAGCGACTTGGTCTTGTGAAGGGTGATTCCCGCTCGATGCCCGCTCTCCAGCACTACGACGATGAGGAAGAGGAGGAAGATGCGTACATTGATGAGGACAAGGTGCGGGCCATCGACTCGAGCCCCCCGCAAGCATCGAGGTACGGGCGCGGTATCACAACGCCACCAAGAAGAGGCAGCGATCCAAGGGATCGTGACTATGAGTCGGAGGCACCCACACCTCCCCCACACCGGCCCCAGCCCGGTGGTAACAGGTTCTTATAAGCACATGAGTAGCATGATTTTGAATCGATTCGATGCCAGCGACGCCATAGTGGGGCAGGCTTCTAGTTGTCTGGCCCGGCGTTTATCACGACTGTAAGAATAATGGATCAGTAGGTACATATCAGCATTATGGGAGGCCATGGCCTCATCAGGTAGATGAGACGTTGCAGGTGTACATTAGATGGGGGAGAACGGGCCCATAGCCTGCAACTGGGCCGCAGTTGGACACCTGCAATTATATACAACACAAATACAAGTACGTGACACAAATCATATCAACCTCCTTCATCGTGACTTTACTGTGTCAGTATTTGGACACATCTAGGTAGGAGGCTGGTTTTCGGTCAAATTGATGCATCCAAGCTACACCCGACGGCCTGGAGAAGCATCAACCTACCATATCAGGAGTTGGAAGTGAAGATAAGTTGACCTGACTTGCAGAATTGCTGGTTGTGGTCATGTTGATGCCTCATGCTTTCTCTGATGGGGTCTCATGGAGGGAAGCATCGGTCTAGGTTCATCAGTAGAAGGAGGTTATCCTCCTCGTCCATCTTCCCTGATCACCTTTCTCTACAACTGCCCAGATACCGCTCTCTCTCTATATCTATCTTTATTTTTCTTCTATCTCCCTCCATCTTCAAAGTCTTCAAGGGGAAGGAGTTGTCTCTCGCGCACCTTCCTCCCACAAGTCCATCCCACAACAACAAGAAAATCTCTGATAGACCGCCTTGCCTTTGTTGACCGGACCCGACCTCGCTTAACCACCACCCTCACTTTCACCACACCAGACTTCACCTCAACTCTGGAAGGAGCTGATATTGAAAACTTTTCTCGCTTAAGGGTCGTCGTTCTTGCCTTTCAAAGTCGATCAAGACCGCGCTAGCCTCTCACCTCTCACCTTTTCTTCGCCCACCCACCACCACCCACAAAACCTTTCTCTCCCTCCCTCTCTCACACAAGACCTTTCTCTCCCTCTCTCTCCCACACAACCAAAACCCTTTTACTTCTACACCTTTCACAAATCCCCTCCACAAACAACTCTTCCAGGATCCAGGCACCTCAAACCTGAATCCCTTCACTCCTATCCTTCACTCAAAGACCATCACCATCTTCCCCTTCTGCGCGTCTTGCGATCCCCTCTGTTCACCCCATCACCTTGCCAACAATGGAGGCTTTCAACATCTTGCCCAAGGGCAATGGAGGTACCCTGAAGACCCTTCTTCTCGGTACCATCACTCTCTGTGGTGCCGTCGCTGGTGCTGGTACGAACACTGGCAACACTCAGCGCGGTGGCGTCATGTCTGTCAATGACTTCACCAACGGCGAGCTCGACCTCAATGATTTTATCGCCGGCCAGGTCATGGCTGGCAACCGCAAGGTTTCTGCCGAGTTCGCTGGTGTTGACCTCAACCTCACTCACCACATCGAGCCTGCTCACAACAAGAGTGTCGACAAGGTTGACTGGAACAACCCTCCCATGTGGGCTATTCGTCCTGAGGATCGCGCTGCCTTCCTTGCTGGTGGTCCTTCAGCCCTTTCTCTTCCTAAGCGCCCTAACCATGAGGGTGACATCACTCCCCCCTGCGAGGACAATCAGTCTCACAAGCTTTACTACACTTACTACGAGATCGACTGCCCCGCCAAGCTTCACACTGACGGCAAGCGCATCGCCACCAGCTCCTCTGGCACTTGCGAGAAGTGGAATGAGTTCAACGACCATCTCGAGTGTGCCAGCTTCTGCCAGGCCGAAACCACCTTCGAGTGGGCTGAGGAGAGACCTTTCCCTCACTCTGACTGCCACTACCCCATCGACTGCGGCATCACTGAGGGCGACTCCACCTCCTACAGCTGGGGCATCAGTCTCAAGCCCAAGCTGGCCTGGATCAAGGCGCTCAAGTTCGGCGTCTCCGGCGGCTACCACCAGAGCCAGTCCACGTCCACCGGTCGTAAGTTTGACATCAAGCTGAACGAGGAGAAGAAGTGCGGCTACTTCACCTGGGTCCCCATCAAGAAGACGGTCTGGTAAGTGTTCAAACTCCCCATTGGAGATTCTCCCAGCGGTGTGCTAACATTTCGGTTCAGTGGTGTCTTGTCCGAGTCCAAGCCCGGCCTCAAGACCAAGTGGGTTATGACTGATGACGGCTACCTCGAGGTCGGCTACTGCGACGTTTCCGAGGGCCCTGGCACCGAGGAGGATCCCGAGGCTGTCACCGACGGCAACTACTGCACCAGCATGCCCTGGTACATCCAGACCCCCTCCAAGAAGATGGTCCCCGACGGCACCGTCCTCTTCGTCTACACGGACTGCAACGACCGCTCCCCCCTCCCCATGGAGCAGCAAGACCCGATCTACGCCAAGTCCGGCGTCGCCCTGCACAGCCTGACCGTCCGCGCCCTGCACGACTCTTGGATCAAGAACTTCTGCCGCTTCGAGAAGAACATTCCCTGGTTCGACCCCGCGACCGGCAAGACGGACAAGTACAAGACGCTCTACCTGCTCGGCACCGGCTTCTCCGACAACCAGATCGGCGGCGAGGACGGCAAGGGCCTCATCGAGAAGATCACCGCCTGCGCCAAGGGTGATATCAAGGAGGTCGCCTTCGGCTGGATCGACTTTGGCCACCCCGACGACGACAACGAGCTCCGCGGCGCCTACTGGTCTCTCCGCGCCCGCATGCCCAAGACCATGGACGGCGGCTGCGTCGGCGACGTCCTCATGGACATTGGCGGCACCACTGTCGACCGCTGTGGTGACGGCAGCTAGATGTCTTGTCTCAGATGTCTACTCACGCCTTCCTTTGGGAACGCAATCAAAATTGGTGGTTAGGAATGGATGAATCATGGATCATGGAAGCACTCTTCTCGGAGGTCTTTTGGGGTTTTGGCAACAATCAGGTAGCTAGACAAACTCTGCAATAGACACGAGAGATACGGAATCAAACTAAAAGTTCTACAAATGTTTTCATCATGCCAGTGCCTTGTGAAGTGTGACATGCCTTCCCCTACCCGTCTCGCCAACCAGCCTTTGTCGTCGACACTGTCCGTCGTACCTTTGTCATTGCGGTCAAATTTCCTGTGTCAAATAAAACGAAGCCTTGACTTATCCGCACTCCCAGAACAGCCGCGCCGGTTCGACGAAAAGTTCGTGCCGCATCCTCCCGCTCCTGAGGCGCAGCACGAAGTCCCCTCTGCCCAGCCGGGCCAGTCCGCTCCCACGGAATAGACCAAAACTTAATCTCGACGACGCCCAGGATGAGCCGCAGACACCCAGCCCAACAAAATACCGCATTCATCGGGGCATTTCCGAACAAGAGCACGAACACCTCATCGAGCTGCCTCCCCCCCAGACGAACCGCGTGTTCGGTTGCCTCGGGTTCGCACCTCAACCCCATCACGAACCCGAACGAAAAGCTTCTCCTCACCCCTTGGTCGCCTTCGGCATGGAACCGCCGCCGGCGAAACCGCAAACCAGCACCCACCGTCGGCACACATCAAGAAGCTTGGAGCCCGAAAACAGCGAGCTGCTTGGCCTCTGGCTTGTGATCAGGCACCGAAGCTATGGCCCCCCCTCCCTCCCTGCGCATAAGGCAGGCACACGGACGGGGTTCGGCGGGCGCTTTTTTGCCGATGAAGCAAATCATCTGGAGACGTAGGACATCAGAGTTCGGGCCAGGGCCAACTTTGGACGTCGCATCTGTGTCGATGATTGGTGCGTACGCCAGTAGAGATGGGATCTACCAGATTGGGAGGTCGCACTGCGCAGGATGGGTTAAACTCGTCTCATCTCTTTTGCGCAAAGTTAAGATAGATTGCGAGTCCCTGCCGTGGATGCGAAACCGAGATGGGGACTGGATAAATAAGCTACGATCCCACCGGCGACTTACACAATGCGCCCAAGCCAAGCTGCATTATTTTGTAGCCCGCATCGTTAGAAGGATTCAAAGCTGACCAGAAAAAGCATCATGGCCCTCGACACACTCCCGGTCCTCGTGGTAATCGGCGGCGGCGGCATCGGCCTCGCGACCGCCCTCCGCCTCGGGCCCGGCCACCACATCCTCCTCGCCTCGCGCTCCGCCTCCACCCTCGCAACCGCCTCCGAGGCCCTCAAACAGGCCGGCCACAAGTTCACCACGCAGCAGGTCGACGTGACCTCCTACGCGTCCGTCCGCGGCGTCGCCAAGGCCGCAGCGTCCCTCGGCGGCGCCATCGCCGCCGTCGTGCTGACCTCCGCCATCTCGCCGTCCATGGGCGACGCCGCCAAGATCTACGAGGTCGACGTGCTCGGCACGGCGAACGTGATCGCCGCCTTTGGCTCGGAGGTCGAGATGCCGAGGGGCAGTAGCTTGGTCTGCGTGGGGAGTATGGCGCAGTACATGGGCCCGCCGATGTCCGCCGCGCTGGAGCGGCATCTCGCGCTGGCGCCGCTGGGGGAGCTGTTGAAGAATGGGGAGATGTGGGAGATGGGACGGGCGCACGAGGGGGCTGCGTATTGCATTGCGAAGAAGGCGAACGTGTTGAGGGTGGCGGCGGCGGCTGCGAGTAAGGAGTACGCGGGGAGGGGGGTGCGGGTGAATTGTGTGAGCCCGGGGTGTACGGAGACGAAGATGTTGAGGGAGGAGATGGCGAGTGCGAGTGGGGAGGGGATTCGGGCGATGATTGAGGGGTTGCCGGTGCCGAGGGCGGGCACGGCGGAGGAGATGGCGGATGGGGTTGCGTTTGTTGTTGGTTGTGGGTATATCAATGGTGTTGATATCCTCATTGACGGCGGGTGTATGGCGGCGCAGAGATGGGGGTCTTTGGTTGTTGGTGGTGAGAAAGAGACTTAGATGCGATTGGTGTCACATGAAACAGCTCTTAAGAGACACAAACGGCTGGTAGAAATGGTCAGATTTGCTTGGTGTAATGTACAAAGCAGTTGAAGTACCCTTCGAAGAGAGGATTCTTTGGCCTTGCTAGAACTGAATGCGACGGCTTAATTGTTTCTACCCATATACATGTTTCTTGAACAAATAACCTCTACTTCTCTGTCTCTAGACTAACCGTCTTGACTCCTGCGTTCGCGTCGTCTGGCTCGCCAGCCAGCTCCTCCTTCACAGCCTCTTTCTGCTGCTTCTTCTCTTCCCACTTGAATCCGATATGGATCCCGATGAAGATCACCACAGCCACAAGTGCAAACGCGAGATACAGTTTTGATCCGATGCGCCAATTGGGAGCCTCCGAAGCCGGGAACGCGGCAATGGGGATGAATGCGCTCATGATGTAAGCAAGGACGGTGCCGCTGGCGAAAAGGACGGTGCGGACCTCAGGTTCGTGTTGAAGGTGCGCTGAGCCCCAGGAGCAGAGGAGCATGGTGGAAACACTGTGATCGATGTCAGGTTATGGATGGGATTTTAAATAGGGGTACTCTCAACGTACGCTCCGATGTAGTTCATGTACCAGCCGGTCATGTAAGCCCCTTCGTTCTTTGGCCGGACAATGAGGATCACCTGAGACGCAATGTTGATTGCCTGCAATTCGTCAGCTTTCAAGTCGTCTCATCTCACAAGGAAGAGATGACTTACGGAGTGAAGAAGCAGGAACGGCAGATGAACGCCAAAGTAACCGCTGAACCCGCTGAACAGGAGCTCCGAGATGAGCTGCAGACCTTGCCCTGCTATCGGCAGGTAGTTGAGCATAGCAACGGAGCTGCAGACATGATTAGCTTGGGCCGAAGAGTGAATGGAACAAGTCTGAACACACTATTTGATAGTTCCATCTGAGTTCTTTAGCGACTTGAGCCATAGGTTGAAGTAGCTGGCGGGCGTAAAGTTGCCACCGACAGGCCATGCAACTAAGATGAATGTCAGATCTGCACTCGAGAACGTAGATCTACTCATGTAAAAGACGATGAGTCGGCACAAGACGTACTCGCAATAGCCCACAGCTGCCAGAATGTGAAGCACCGGAGGAATGATTTGACGGTGATGCCAATCTGCGGCTTACGTCCAACCCGACGGCCGCGCGCGACTGCTATCTCAATATGACGGTCCGTCATATAGAATTTTGAAAGCGGGTTGGGACGTTCGGGCTGCGATTGAGTTAGCCATGGTGCTGGAAGAATTGCGTTGGGAAGACCGACGTAGCCGGGGAGGATGAAGAAGGCTGCGAGCGCCACGACGATGGTACAAGCACCCTGTGATGTTGATCAGCCTCAAAAATTAGTAATCGTGGCACTGTACATCTCTCACGTTGATGATGAAAGCCCACCGCCAGCCTGACCTCCCAGCAACGCCCTCAAAGTTGGTAGATAGCGCGCCCTGCATTGCACCTGACAGCATGGCGCCCGCGGGTTGAGCGATGTTGTAGAGGCTCATGCGTAGAGCTACTTCGTGGGGCATGTACCACTGGCTGATGAGTGTGAAGTATCCCGGCCAGGCGGTGCCTTCAAACAGGCCGATGAGGAAGCGGAGGCCGTAGACCTGACGTGGGTAAGCAGTCGGATTACTTGGGTAGCGTGAGACGATTCTTACCTGTTTGGAGCTCGTGACGACTGACAAGCAGCATGTAAGTACTCCCCAGATGAGCTGGCTTTGTCAGTTTTGAGTTTTATCCAAGAGTGATAATACGGACCTCGCATGCAGGAAGCCACTTTGATGGGCCAAAGTGGGAGATGATGATGCATGAAGGGTAAAGCATGATCATGTATCCGATGCTGGAGCACATGGTCAGTTCTCTAGGCTCCAATACAGTGCCTCGGAAGCAAACTCACTTGAAGAATGTGGTAAAGTAATTCAACTCGTTGCCAAACAGGCTGAGATCCTCTTTCATCCCAGACACGTATGCATTGCTCTAAGTTGCGGGTTAGCTGTCTAGCATCATGGCACATCGATTTCGAGCTCACAATGTTCGTTTGGTCGATGTACTTGAACATGTAGCCCAGGAATCCTATGGTGAGGAAGAACAGATCAAGGCGCCCTGTTGATGTCAGTCAATTCCTGCGTGCCCGATGTGCACAAGGAACCCTTCTTACAAAGGAATGCCCGTTCCTCCTTGGGGTCGATGTAGTCCTTTGGCTCGCTCTCCACATGCATGATGCCGCCATCCGACCCTGAAGATTGACCGATAGCCGTCGCATCCCGACCGCCAACATCGTCGGCGGCGACTTGGATGTTCAAATTATCTGGAATGCCCATCTTCACTGTTGGTGGATTAGGATGTTTGACGAACTGCAAGACACGCACTTTCCCACGTGGCACAGATGGAAAATGAGAAGGGTGGTGATCTTTATCATATACAACATCTCTCGCCACCGTCTTTGAACTGCTTCCCTGGCGGCGGACGTCGCCCGAAAATCCTCCAAGATGGTATCAAAATGCAAGAAGAAGACGTGCTTGGCGATACGTTCCGCGGAGGTGGAACCGTTCCTTCGCCCGCCGGCTCACGGCTGCGGTGGCTCCTATGCAATAACCATGGAAGCTCCCGTGCCGTGCTTCCGTTCGTCGGGAACTGTCCGCTGTTGGTTGCTGAACCGGGCTAGACATCGCGGGTTGGCTGCCGCGGGTTTTGGCGACGGACGTTGCGACATTGGCTGGGGAGAAGACGCAATCCACCCGACATAAACCAGCAGCCCCCACACTACGCGCCAGCAGCTGGAAGATTGCGCAACTCCATGACTCTGTGTTGTCGGGTTTGGTCCGACGGCTTTCCCTTTCTTAAAGAGGCTGGCTGGCCGACGTTCATTCCAGAGCTCGTCCACATTTTATGGTGTTTGCATCGACTAGATTCACTTTCAATTATTTTCTCGACTGGCACGATGCAGATTGATGGTCCATTGCCGAATCTTTTCGCACATTCTATTATCTTGCGTCTACAAGCTATCACTTTGTTGACTTGCTGTTTGAGCCCCTTCATTACCTACTATACGAAGCTTACAGACAACCTAAAAGTCAACTCTGGTTGGTCACTTTCAGTGCCTCATCTCTAAAATTGAGCTTGAGAACATGCTCCATGGAGAGAGCCATCCGTAATGACAACAAGCTCCATCAACAGCGAAGCAGCTTTGTCGCCATCTGCAACAGCAAATGCTCGTGAAGTTGCGGTCTGCATATGAACGAGTAGAAGGTTTTCCTGGCGATGGTTGAATTAAGGGGTCATTCGCGTGGTAAGTTCAAGGTAACTATGCGACAGATCCAAGCATTTGTCATTTCGATATGAGTGAACAGCAGAAGCCTCAGAAGTCTTTGATAATGGAAAGTAAAGTGTCTGGTCGTTTTTACTACACATCGAAGTAAAAGATGACATATTCACTATCCATGGATCTATTTTGTTGCTGAGAGCAAGTTCAAAAACCAGGCAGCCTTCTGAAGCTGCGTCGGTTCAGGTTTCATCTTACACTAAGTGGAAGGGTAAGACCTTGAAAGAATTACGAAGAAGTTACATGCTGTATTGTCTCTGTTCTTTTCTCGCTTATTATAAAACTTGGTCCTCGAAAACCGCTTTAATACCGTTGTTGTCCAGTCTCGCCCAAACTCACATTGTGTCCATAGTACCCATTGTCGTCTCAAAGAAATGACTGCACTGCTCAACAAAGCTCCTATTGCCAGCCTCGCAAACAAGTACCATTTCAATTATGTGACGCATCTCAACTCATTATCGTACGTTATGCATATGCGACCTGATTTTCCTGTACCGCCGAGCTGTCCAGAACAGGGCGGCAAGAGCCATGAATTCTAGAAGAGGTATGAGAGGGAATCCAACCCACCGCAACTGTGAAAACGATCCGTTCCAAGAACTTCCTATCTTTACTCCAAGATTTCCAAACGGCTGGCTGCTTTGGGATGGCTGCAGGTACATGAAGTGGTCATGATCACCTATGCAGTCTCCGACTGTAGTTGGCTTGAAGCCCTTGCTGACAAAGCTCTGTACTAGGCTACCCACGTTGAGAGCAGTCTG
Source organism: Colletotrichum sp. SAR11_240 (assembly GCA_025328625.1). Classification (NCBI taxonomy): domain Eukaryota; kingdom Fungi; phylum Ascomycota; class Sordariomycetes; order Glomerellales; family Glomerellaceae; genus Colletotrichum; species Colletotrichum sp. SAR11_240. The sequence goes on from JAKMXA010000049.1 coordinate 157,269, forward strand.
CTCAGTGTCGTGCATCCTAATCAGGAAAGAGTCTTTTTCTGGATCCGCAGACTCCAAGTCACTGAGGAGAGATGTAGAGTTCAGATCTCGCCCAGGGTCGTCGTGTGGATCTTCTGAGTTGATGCCAGGGAATACAACTCGTTGGCCGTCTAGAGTCAAACTTTCCACGCAGCCGTTTTGCATAGTACATTCTGGAGGCGCCCTCACGTACATAGGATGGCGTCCGCTTGAGGAAGTTGATGAGATCAAGATTCTGCCTATCCTCTCGCGGGCTTCGGCCAGGGCATGTTTGGTCTCGTCGTAATTCGGAGAGCCACCATCACATGACTCGGTTGTAAGCCCTATGAGATGCCCGTCCTCAATCATTCTTCTCACCAATGACTCCCAGTAGCCGGAATGGGTTTCTTCTGTGAGCCATGACGAGGTATCAAGAAAGAACGTCGCGGTTGCATTGAACTGGGCGAACTCATGCAATATGTAGTCTGTGTAGAAAGACGGCCCATCATCGAATGTGAAAGCAACAGTTCCTGGTATCTGGGAAGAGGTCAGCTACAATTCACGCCTGGAACAACTGGTCAACTGACTCTGCACTTTCGAATGACCTGCCCGTGTTTTGACACGAATGGGCGCTGTGTATCTCGCTTCGTTGTAGGAGACATTGTAGTTTCTTTGACGGCGAAGCACACAATGGCTTCCAGTTCGGATCCGAAAGTTTTGCAGACAAGGATGGTACACTTAATGTACTGAAGAATGGAATAGACCCAACGTACACGTGTAAACTCTAATATTCTTAAACGATAAAGCAGTGCGGTACAATAGTCTCCGCGGGAGTACGAGCAATTCGGCATCCCATCGCTTAAAACAAGATTCTTGCTTGGCAGTTCGTCCGGAAGTTTAATAGATAGCGCGTCTATCACGCTGTTTGTCAAGAGTCTCATTGGCTCAAACCAATCAAGCTTACTGGATCCCGTCCCGGGATGTCGATGTAACCCCCTCACTTCGGTGGCTGGACCTGGTCTCATTGAAGTCCAGATCTTGCCATCTCAGCTGGACTCCTCACCGATAATTGCTTGGCTTTAACGAAAACGAGCATGGCTGTGTTTACAGTGGATTTACAAATCATGTGTTTATGATTATCGCGATAACAGAGATGTGATAAATGCAAGTGCTCCTTTATTTAGCACAGGCGTGCGCGGTAACCCAGCCATTCACATGGCAGCAACGTGCTTCTTACAGCGGTGGCAAGGGACACGAATCAGTTGCGGCAGGGTTCATTGCAGAATACGGAAACTTTCTGTGGCGAATATTGCTGGCGTGATCGGCTTAGAGATAAAAAACGCGGGAGGGGCTGACGAGGATGGCGATAGTAGCAGCTGTAACCGCCGCAACCCTAACAAGGATGGCTTCGGCAACGAGGCGCGGAATAAATCTACTACATTCATTCTGACTACCGAGGAGGACTTCTGAAACAAAGACACTGTTAGACACAATCAGCTGGTTTTTACATCACTGCAGATTTTTATCGAATTCTCAATCACATTGGATAAACCAGACTCTCCCATTTTCCTAGTCTATGCTCTTGTCTACATGGATATCATCTTGCCAACCACCTTTGACTTCTTAGAGTGAAGAGCCCAAATACCGATGCCCAGCTCACAAAGAAGAAGTTGGCAACCGTAGAAAAGTAAAAGTACTGCATCTTCTTCCTCAAACGCGGATATGAACTCTCTGATTGATCCGATGTCGGTTGTTGAAGTCCACTTTGAGGCATCGAGTCATCTTCGTTTCTGCTGAGCGCATCGGCCAATAAGAGAGGGCTAGACCAAGTCGCGAAGACGACGAGACAACAGACATTCATGGTCGTGACCCACGGAGAGCGGAAGGCCCCCCACACCCAAGAAAATGCCGCTTCCACGCAAGACAGGGTCGCGCAAGTTGCGCAGATGATCGTCAGTATCGGCGCAAAGTCCGGTTGTCGTGCATTCGCCACTCGCTTGCCATGTTGCTTCTCCAAGTCGAGCGATGCGCCGGACTGACTCAGAGAAAGGAGGCCCAGCCGATTCAGAACGAGCCTCTTGGCGTCGGTGAAGGCGAGTTTGACCAGGCCAAGTATCCAGTAGGTGTAGTTGCTTCTTTCCCACCGGACGTACATCAGGAATGCCTTGCGCAAGGTCTCGGGCGCGACTGTGTAGACAACCGCATTGCTCTGATACCTGAGGCGCCAGCCGTCACTCAAAAGATTCATCGTGAGCTGTACATCCTCTCCGTGCCGCAAAGGCTTTCCGAGGAATTTAGCATCCACCAGGTCTTGAGCATGCGGCTGAGAAGCTTCTCTTCGAACAGCGGAAATGGCACCTGGTAGAATGGTGACAAAGCCGTATTTTGACTGTGCCGCCCGCGGGATGTTGCCGTTCTGCTCAAAAAGACAGTCCAACGTCCGCGGGATGAAGCTCTTCCAGCCTTCAGAGTGAACGTTGAAGACGGAGAGATGGCCTGCGACTCCTCCAATATCGCTGTCGAGTACAAGGGGGCTGATCAGATTTCTAAGTGCCTGCTTCTCGAGGATGGTGTCAGAGTCGAGAGTCACAATGACTTCGTTAGTCGCAGCTGTGAAGGCTGTAGCCATAGCCTGTCGCTTCCCACGGTTGATCTCATGCTGTATGGTGGTGCATCTCAGCAGTGGCTCCGAGCGAAGAGCTTCTTCCGCGGCGTGTTGAATGTGAGACCAAGTGTCGTCTGACGAGCCGTCATCGACAACGATGATGTGAATCTTTTCCTTCGGGTAGTCCGAAGAAACAACAGAGGAGATCGAGTTTCTGACGAAGTCAGACTCATTGTATGCCGGAATGATGACATTGATCGTAGGAAGTCGGCTGTTATCTTTGATGCCCGGTATCGGCTCGTACTCAGTCCACCGGGTGATGATGAGAAGGAAGTTGAACACGATGATGCATGAGCTGAATTGAAAGAAGGCCTCGTAAAAGCCGAATGAAGTTCTGGTTTGACTAGCAATGTACTGGAACGTCAAAAATGTGAGGACTGTCCCGAGAGCCACGAGACGGCCAACGGCTGTCCGAAAGCTGTGGCCTGACATCGTGATCTTGGGTTTCTGGTAGAGGAGTCGCTTGCTTCGTGATCATCCCAAGTACTATAACACGATCTTTATCTCCATTGGCTCCCTCTTCCCTTTCGTCTCCTATCACGCAGCGCACAGCAGAAGGCTGTTAGAGTTCCAGACCCAGCCATTCGTGTATGCATCTGGAATCGATATTCTCGTGATGTGCCTCGGGTAATACCCAAACGAAACGCCACATCATGCGCTGGCGACTTACACCCCCAGAGCGGATGGAACGACATGAATCGCGACACTCTTCACCGCTGTTCTTCTTTCCTAAACTGGCGACCGGTCTGGCTAGGGTCTTGCGTTGTTTTCTCTTGGAATTTAGGGGACCTCGATATTCAAATGCGGGCAGGCCCGAATGTAACCTGCACACGTTAACTCTAAACTGGGGAACCCTGTCAGATACGCGATCTTCTGCCCGCCTCCTCTTCCTTCACGTTTTCCGACCGGGCCTATTAAGAACGAGGGGTCTCGCGAGCCGACAGAATAGTCCCGAGGGGGCAGAGTGGCTTTCAGTCAGTTTCTTTCTCCCAACCTACGTGAATCCAAAATGCACCCAGCCCTTTCCGGCGTGATCACCGGGCTCGTCCTTCTCTCGACAGGAGCAGAGGGTCACACCCTCATGCAACATCCTGTCCCATTTCCAAGCCAGCTTCAAGACAATGGTCCTGTTGCTAAGGACGGGTCTGACTGGCCATGCAAAGGAGAGGTCGATTATGATGGCTTTGGCGTTTCCAACATTTGGAAGCGAGGATCAACTGAGTATTTACAGTACGTCAATGAAGGGGACTGTCCAGAGCTTGAGAATATTCGACTAACCAGCGAATCAACAAATTAGGGCCATGGGAGGCGCGTCACACGGAGGTGGCTCGTGCCAAATATCCGTCACAAGAGACCTCAAGCCGACGAGGAAAAGCGAGTGGAGGGTTATTCACTCTATCCACGGCGGCTGTCCTATCCGCAACTTGACGGACGTCAACTACGGAGATTCTCCCACCGTCGTTCTTCCCAGCGTCTATAACTTCACGGTTCCAACCTGGCTACCAGTTGGTCCTGCCGTGATGGCATGGACATGGTACGGCAGATGGAGCGTCCCGGAGATGTTCATGAATTGCGCTCCGATCGTCGTTCTCGGGCACGATCAGGATGCAGACGTGCCGGAGGAGGATTTGGCAGCCAAGTTTGAACAAGCACCTCTTATCTTCGAGGCAAACAACGGAAACGGCTGCTTGACGCAAAACAAGGGCAGTTGCGTTAAGTTTCCGGAGCCGGGAGACTCTCTTGTTGTCAACGAGGAGTGCTCCCTGGATGAGTCTACTATGTTCACGGGAGAATGTGGCCCCGGTATCACCCTGGCTAACATGCGTACCTGGCCAAGGTGGCCGTCTCCTTTGGGGATGCTGCTTGGCTCCCTGTTAGTCGTTGCGGCGGTGGCCACCGTTCGTTTTGTGAGGCTGTGGATCAGCCAGAAGCCCGCTGTCTGGAGTAAATTAGGGGGGAGGTTTCGGGGTCACAGACATGGCTACGACAAGTGTACACAAGTTTAGTTACGGTCTTTCTTTCATAATGCCATCTCTTAAACTACGCATCTGCTTCGATTCGTCTGTCAAAGAAAGTTGAGAGCACTGAATAAACATTCCAGTCAACAACACCACAAACGGGTTAAACGACGTGAATCAATATCCAGTTGGTTCACGCAAACGTTCGAATCCTCTTCAAGGCTGGTTGACACGAAACACAAGGAACTAAAGGTTTGCTTTCACATCTCCCTCGACAACAGGCTTGTCCTCTCTGAACCAGAGTTTCTCCATCTCAGAGCCTGAAGGCGGCGGCACAATCCCATTGATCTTCCACAAGTCTCTACTCGATTCTTGAATAAAATACTCCCAATCCATGCCCTTTCCCCCAAGTCTCGGGTTCAAAATCGAGTCCACTTTCTTGAGGAAGCGCTGCTGGTTGAGCTCATTCTCAAAGCGCCTCGCGACGTGGTAGATTGAGATTGTGGTGAACTTGGAGCGTCGGGCACCTCCAAGGTAAAGGTCATGAGCGGGCATTTCGAAGAATTGCACGTTCACGTAGAATGCGGGGAGGCCGATTCTGGTGTATATTTTGGTGATCTCTTGAGCTAGCGCCTCCTTCTCATCAGGAGAGAAGGCGTCTTTGCTGTGTGAGAAGACCCAGAGAGGCATTTTGAGAGCTTGCAATATGTGATTATGCTGGCTGTTTGGTTGTTCGCTGGTGGATGGTTCTTCTCACTTTCTGGTCGGAAGTGGTCATGTACTTATAGTTCGTCACAGTGTCGACGCCGATGGACTATTCTGCCTGAGCAAGACTAAGTGTGTTAAGGGGGCCAAAGCTGCAACGTGAAAACGCGATCACTAATCGTGATCGTGTTCGAACGGAATCCCACTCCAGGGTCGCACGGCTGATGTGGGATCGGCCTGCATTGCGTTTTGAATACTAATCAGTTCAGTCTATCAAAAGAGAGATCTACATGAAGTTGAATAATCGCCCCGCACCGCTCCGCTTTGACAAGTCCGGAGCGCAAAGGAGTTCTCAAGTTTTGGTCCTTTGGCAACCAAGAAGCCGAGGCCGTGGTTGACAGTCATAATCACCAGACTGGCTATGTCTAAAGATTGCTCGTCTCCATCATGTGCACTTCCGAGCATTGGACCTCTTTCTCATCCGTGCTGCCGTCTGCTTGGCGAGAGCATAAGCTTTGAGATGCTTCGTGACGTTCGTTCGGGGTAACCGCTGTTGAGACAGTGGTCGTTTATGTTTTCGGTGAAGTATGGTGACGTTGACAATGACTTCAGTATCTTTATGTTGAGGGATCGGAATTCATGAAAGTGGTGTTAGAGGGAGAGGTCGACAAGGCGCCTCGCACCCTCTTCGCATACCGTCAGTCAAAAGAATTGTGAACGCGGGTAGCAACCTGCCCGGGAAACTAAAAACGAGAAGTTAGTTGTAAAAGGAGAAAAGCAAAGGACGTTCGCTCGGAAATGCCAAGTCAAGCAGATGACGCCCCTCATCCGTCTCGGTCCCATCCCTTTCCCGATTCATCTGTTGCACCATGAGGAAGAATGCCGGGTGTCCCTTCCACGGTCTGGTAAGGTCCCAGGCCATCCCCACCAAAGAATCTATCTTCCATGGCCTGTCAAAAAACAACGACCCGTGCCAAAAGTACATGTCGATCTCGTCAAGATTCCCAGATGCATTGTCCGGGTTATCTTTTCGGAGAACGGGCGTCACTTTGATCATCTGGAATTCTTCCCGCTGGAACTCGTTGTCTATTCGACGTCGTTGAGATGGGTTTGCTGGTTGGAAGATGAAGCCGTCCATGGCCTGTTTCTCTCTTTTGATTGCGGCGAACCCCTCAAAGCCGTACATGACGCGACAAGTGTATCCGGGCACCCTGGCGGGGCGCAATTGGCCATCTTTTAAGTCTCCTCCCGGGTCGCGGCGTAGAATATTCGAGAGGGTAGGCTTGAAGCAGAGAGGTCCGTAGATGAAAATTGGTTCTGGGGGTTCCGGTGGTTCCGGGGATTCCTGAGGTTTCGCGTGCGAAGATAAGAAAATGGGCAAGCAGCGCATTTCGCCCGCTTTCAGTGTCGAGTTTCGTTTTTGTTGTCGTTGTTGTTTTGTTGTTCTATTTTGCGACGTTAGAGCTAGGCTCGGATGGCTCCCAGGGGCATACGTCATGTAGGGCAGCACCTACATGTCGAATCGTGAGGGCCTTTGGGCAAATCGGGCGACGAACGTACTCATGGAGCGAGTAACGTGGGACTTGTCTGGTTTGTCGTTGGAATTAAGGTCGCGTGCAGCCTTGAATTTTTCAATAAAGCTTTGCCAGCTCCAGTCCATCAAGGGACACGCCTGGCGCCCCTGTCGTCAGACCTACAAAGATGCTTCAATATTTCCCAGCAAATATTGCCTTTCAATGGGGAACAATGGAGCAGCACCTCATCTTTCAGGAATAATACGAGTCTTGAGTATCGGGCGGAGACTCCGAGGAGTTGTTCTTGCCTTCCTCAATCCAGCACTCGAAGAAGAGCGGTCCAGCTTCAACGGACCGAAGCGGCGTGGTGGCAGCCCCACCAATGTTGGCGCCCGGCACTGGGTTTGTCTTGGACGCTGGCTGAAGAGATGGCTCAGACGGGATCCAGGGTTGGGGGTGCTAGAAGAGTTTTAGCTGTCGGGTTTCCCAAATTTAGACAGTCCGCAACATACACCTATGGGCGCGGGTGCTTCGTCGCGTAATTCGACGGCCAGTGTGAAAGTGCATCCCTCGGGTAGAGGGCCCTTCATCTCTCCCGCATACGAAATTCGTCTCAAAGCGCCTCTGTATGCTTCATTCACGTCCACCCAGTTCACGGATCCATCATCGTCGTCCTCTTCCCGTCGCTGGAATCTCTGGCCTGCGCCCAACTTCTCCTTGCCCTTGCCGGTAGTCCAAACAGGGAAGTTTGTGACGTCAAACACCCATCGCTCAACTACAGCCATGGAGTCTGGCGCATGAATAACGATGCAGACTTTGGTGACGGCGCCGAGGGCAAGTTGGTCCTGGATAGCCGCCAGGGCTGAGTTGATCCACTCGCAAAGAGCTGGGTGTCGGGACTGCGGAACGGGTAAATTGTGCGCCTTGGTCATTAGAAACGTTTGTTGCGGGTAGAGCCGGCGGTAGTAGAGAACTGTGTGGATGGTAATGGTGAGGAATGCGGTGAACGAAGTGAGTAGGGTGTTTGCCTGCGGGCGCGGAATGGGGACCGGGGCCCCGGTGGCTGAGTCTGGAGGCCTAGAGCTGGACGACATGTTGCCTGAACGGAGGTCGATTGAGAAATGGAAAAACTCGTGCAAATATCTAATTTGTCGTCTTAACCACGATAGAACAATAGTCTCGAATATGATGGGGCTGCACAGGAGATGCGATCGCGAAGCTTGGTGCCTGCTGACGTCGAGACCAGGGAAGCGCGACGGGGACGTGATGCGAACCCAACGCCTTTTCACGTGCAGGTCTGCCACCTCTTTTAATGCATAATTACATATCCGAGCCGACTGTCGGATTAGGGTAGACAAACAACCGGGTTCTCATGACATGTGTACTGATTTACAGCGACAAGAAGTTTCCCTGAGATTTTCTTCCAATCTTCTCATTTGCACCGCATTGTACATACTGTGATAAGGTAGCTATGCCTAAAAAGAGTTCTTCAATATGCTCTAATCGAGGCAGATGCCGATAGGATGCAGAATGAGGGGTTACTCCACATATAGGGCTGAAGGCACCAGTCTGTGACGCCACCTGCCATCACCCGCATCCAGAGCTAAGCTCCCCCATCTCTGCAGGGTCGACACCAAAGTCCCATCATCCTACCCAACGACACCAAGAGGCCTCTCGAAGCCCAAACCCGCTCAGCCTCAATCACAGGGTACATAACCTCAACGGACCCCTTTTCGAACCGCAACAAATATTTTCTTCCAACAACTACAACCCGAGATACGACCACACAAGCACACGATGACGAACCCCCTCACACCGCAGTCGGTGCTGCAGTTGATGGCAGATGCCCTGCCAACGCACCCCCAAAATGACACAACCTCGGACTTGAGCAGCAGCTACGAGCTGCCCTCCCTTCTCGCCCATGCTTGTATGGCCGCTCTCAAGTTCCGTCTTCTCGGCTTTGACGAGGAGAAGAGGATAGGTATGCTCCCCGCCACCCTCCCCATCTGCCCAGAGCTAATCCCTGTCGCAGAGGAGGAGGTCCAGTCCCTTGCGCCCCGTCTCCCGCCCTCGTGGAATGCCGGCTTCGGCGCCATCCGCTTCGTGTACGCGCACAAGCAGTCTTCGATGACATCTATCATCCGCATCAGCCGCGTCGGCGGCAAGGTCGAGATCAGCGGGATGGCTCAGGGCCACGACGTCATACACAGATTCGAGGTCACGACAAAGGACGTCGTTAACTCGTCAAAGCTGCCATTGCGCATTACGCTGAACGAAGACGGCTCTGAGGATAGAAGCGACCTGACACAGAAGTTCAGAGATGCGTTCGTCTCTGAGACGGCGATTGCCGACTTTATCGAACAGTTCAAGACGAAGATCGTGCAGAAGCTTATTCCGAAGATGCAAGTGGAGGGGTATGAAGAGTCGCCCGACGATCGCGACGCAGAGGAGAATGTACAGCGCGAAGGTCGCGCGCAGTCTGGTCGGGAACCGGGAAGGCCGTTCCCTGGAGAGAGGCCGCAGCCAGGCCACCCTTTCCCCATTCACGATCCCCTGGCTGAGCCCCCTAGACGGCCCATCCCGGCGGGTGATTTCCCGCCTCCTGGGTTTGAAGATGAGCATGAGATCAACACACCTCTGCGGCCTTTGGGCGTTCCTGGGCGATCACCCTACAACATTGGTCACGACGACCTGAACCCGCCCGGTCTGGGGCCACATGACCCCCTGAGACCATCTTTCATTGGCGGAGGTCTCCCTCGTCCAGGAGGCGGTGGTGGCATGCACCCGACCTTCGATGATCCTCTGTTCGGAGGTCAAGGTGGTCAGGGGGTTGGCTTCGACCCGCAAGCGCCGCCGGGTGCTAGGTGGGATCCCATCGGTCCTGGAGGTCTGCCCAGACAGGGCGGACGGGGACGGGGCCCCTTTGGAGGTGGAGGCGGCTTTGGAGGAGGGTTCGGCGGAGGATTTGGCGGAGACATCATTTGATCTCCATCCTCGCGAAGTCAAGATTGTCCAAGTATTGTAATAGTTACGTATTAATGAGAAATGACAAGAATGGAATCCCCAAGGAACCGAAAGCATCACCCCTTCAGAAGTGAAATAATCCGCCATGTGAATGTCTACAAATCAAGTCTACTCTAGTCATCTATCTACTGTGCCTCTCTACTTAGAATTCCCCAACGAAGACTCCGGCGCCCCAAGATATGTCCACCTCAGCTTCTTTGCCTCTATCCCCTGAACACTGATCACCTTTTTAACCCCGGGCACAACGTCAAACCCGTTGTCGCTCAGCTTCATGCCCCTCTTCTCTTGAATGATGAAGCCTTTCACAGGCTTCTCCGCCGAGACAACCAAACTCTCCTCCTCCGCAACAACCTTCACCTTTCTATCAGAAAACTCCAGATACTTCAACGGCTGCGGCCACGCAAAGTCCTCCGCAACAACAGCCCCGTCAACCACCAACGTCGCGTAAATCACAAACGGCACATCATTCTCCGGGTCGAACGGCACCCTCTCATCCCCAAACTCCTCCTTCAAAGCCGCAATCTTCGTTTTCCCCAGAACCTCGGTCGTCGCGTTCGCAGCAATCGTAATCGCCCTCTCAACCCGCTCCCTAACCTCCTCGCCGGTCTCAATCGACACAAACCTAACCTCAACGCTCCCCTCAACGTCCACCGTCTTCCCGCTCGCAACCCACACCTCAAACTCCGTCCCCCGCGCCCCCAGCGTCGGATCCGCATGGCACTTCGTCCACTCATCCACCCTCCTCCCCACGCACACATCCAGCGCCCGCAGCGCCCGCCCGATCGCGTAGAACGCCGGCTTCGGCACCAGCCAGTAATCCACCACCGCCCAGGAGACGGTCGGCCAGCAGTCATTGAGCTGCCACACCAGCACGCCGCCGCAGCCGCGCAGCCCGGGCCGGCCCCAGTCGCGCCGCCACGCCTTGTACGCGAAGGACATGGTCTCGGCCTGCATCAGCTGCGTGAGGTACGTGAACCACGCGAGGTCGTACTTGACGGAGAAGTTCTCGGCGATGTACGTCATCATCCGCCGCTCGTGGTCGTACGCCTTGTTGCGGAAGTCCATCGCCATGCTGCCCGGCCGCCGCTGGCTGGCGGAGGTGATCATCGCCGTGGTGGTGGAGAGGTGCGGGTAGCCTTCCTGGCCGAACTCGCTGATGAAGCGCCCCGTCATTTGGGCGGCGTCTTGGTACTTGTTCATGGTACCGTGCCAAACTGGTTCAAGTCAGAAAGATAGCCCTGCATGACCGGTATGGTCGAGACTTACTATTCCACTGGTGGATATCACCAACACTTGGGTCCGCTGTCGGCTTCCCGTCGCCCCACGGACTACTCGGATGATACACCGTCCAGGGGCTCTCCTCCCGCACCACCCTCGGCAGCAGCTCCTCGTAGATATACCGCGCCGGGAAGCTCGACTTCAGCCACGACTGCGGGTCCTTGTCCTCCTCGAACCTGTACTCCAGCTGGTACCGCTCCTGCACCTGGTAATCCTCGTTATTCCCAGCCCAGATGACAATCGATGGGTGCCCCCGCATCCGCCTCAGATTCTCCCGCGCCTCCGCCTCGACCGAGGCCAGGAAGGACGGGTACGTCGGGTAGCTCCCGCACGCGAAGCAGAAGTCGTGCCAGACCAGCACGCCCAGCTCGTCGCAGGCCTCGAGGAAGGCGGACGCCTCGTACACGCCGCCGCCCCAGATGCGCAGCATGACCTGGTTCGAGGCGACGAGCAAGCTCGCCCAGGCGCGGTAGCGATCCGCCGAGATGGTCGAGAGGAAGCTGTCGCCGGGGATCCAACAGGAGCCGCCGGTGAAGACGTCCGTGTTGTTTATGCGGAAGTAGAAGGACTTGCCGCGGGAGTCGGGCTGCTGGACTAGCTCAACACGGCGGAAGCCTGTTTTCTGCGTGTGCGTCGCGAGGACGGTGCTGCCGTCGGCGTGGATGAGGGTCGAGGTGATTGTGTAGAGGGGCTGCGGGCCGTGGGTGAAGGGGTACCATAGCTGGGGGCTCTCGAGGCGGAAATCCGTCTCCGCGGCGCCGGTGTCGTCAGGCACGAGGTCTTTCTGGAGCACAACTTTGTCGTCGAGGGTGAATGTCACGGAGAGCTTCGCTGCGCCATCAGAGGAGCCTTGCGTGCTGGCGATGATAAGCCCCGTGACGGAGCCGAGGTCGGGGCTTACTTCGCTCTTGACCCAGACGTCGTCGATGCGGGCGGCGTACTGCTCCAGGTACACGGGCTTCCACACGCCTGCGGTGACGAGGATGGGGCCCCAGTCCCAGCCCCAGTGGTACTGCGCTTTGCGGACGGGGATGCGGCCCTGTTCCGTCTGGCGCGCGATGAAGCGGTGCTCGTGCGAGTGCTGCTCGACAAGCTGCCTGCCTTTGAGAAGAGCGGAGGCGAAAACGATTTCAAGGATGTTGGTGCCGCCGGGGTTGAGGTGCTGCGAGACGTTCACACGTTGACTGAGAAACATGTTGTCAGACGTGAGAATCTCTTTGCCGTTGAGGGTCACGGTGGCAAAGGTGTCGAGGCCCTCGAAGACGAGATCCGTGACAACATTGGAGGAGGATGATGAGGATGGGGTTGGGAATGTGGTGCGGTAGACCCAGTCCTTTTCGGCGACCCATTGGACTGCGAGTTCGTTCATGTCCAGGAAGGGGTCTGGGATTCTGCAAGGTTATGTTAGAATGGGGGTTTCTGAGGGGCAACGAGTTTCGACTTACTGCTTGTTGGCGAGGAGGTCGACATGGACTTCGCTGGGCACCTTAGCCACCGGAAGCCATGAAGTTTCTGAGGAATCATCCTTCTGCTTAAAGGACCAGCCAGTGCTGAGATCATGCCGGAGGACTGCCATCTTGAAGGTGAGAGCGATGTGCGGTTGAGGCGATGGTGTCTCAACTCTCGATGCCCGGACGAACCAAGACGGATGTGTAGGAGCTCTCGGAAGCTCTTCAACTGAGATTTATAAACAGAAGAACAAAAACAAGTCACGATGCCTCCGTTCGACGTCCAAGGTCACCGGGCCAAGACCGAGACTCGGGCGCACCCCACATTTTGAGGAGTCGCGACGGCCGGTTGGGTCGGGAGTCGTACGGCTCGGGGTAAGACTGTCCGCAATGTCACCACGATGTCGAATCAGCGACGGCAGAATCCAGAAATCTGCCAAGTAGGGTAGTTGACGGACGGAAGTTTGAAGCTCCTTAGCGCTGAAGACATCCAACCTCCACTTGCACGGCAATTTAAACTCCCGACCCACTGACGATCGATTTGGTGCCGGAGGCTTATTGTGCCGGGTCGTGTAAGTCGACGATGGCTAGTCTGCCGCTGTCCTTGTTCCAAATGCATTTTTAAATTGCAGAAAAGCGACAAAATTCCGATTTGTATTTTGTTCAGAGACTTCTGTGTTGTTTCCTCTTGTCATGCCGCTCTACATGTTTCTCGCCTCCTTGCCACCGATGTGCTTCTCCATCCATTCAAAGACAGTCTGGTGCCAGACCATTGAGTTCTCGGGGTTGAGAACCCAATGACACTCGTCGCTAAAAGTCAGAAAACGGCTCTTTACACCCTGAGCCTGGAGCGTATTGAACGCCGCCAGGCCCTCGGTGATGGGACATCGGTAATCCTTCTCACTGTGAATGATCAACGTTGGCGGCGCATGGTTCCAATTCCGCAACAGCTCCGGACGCGCCGGGTTCCACTTCTCCATCTCCTCGCCGTTGCTCCATAGGAACGGCGCGCCCCCGAACTCCGGCCCGCCGCCGGTGGCGTCGCTCTGCAGCATGAAGACCGGTAGGTTGAAAATGCCGTCATGCCAAATTGCGCACGCAAACTTCTTGATCATTTCTTGTCCGAACATCCAAGACACCATGTAACCACCGTACGATGCTCCGGCAACGATAGCGCGGCTGTGGTCAAGGTACGGCAGCGGCTTGAGGTACTCCATCAGATTGACGAGATCTTGGTAGGGTGTCCCACCCCATTGGCGATAGATTCGTGCCGTAAAATCAACGCCGTAACCTGTGCTCCCAGCTATGTTGGGTGCGATGAGGACATAACCCTGCTGTGCCCAGAGAGCCATGTTCCACTGTGGTGTCGTTAGTTTGGTAACTGTGGTAGGGCTGTTAGTCACGTACCCTTGTGGACCAAGAGTCTAGCCAAGAAGAAACCGGTCCCCCATGGGGTAAGAGGATCCAGGGGTACTTCTTCGTCTCGTCAAAGTTGGACGGCTTAATGATAAAGGAATGCACGACAGCATCATTGACACCCTCGTACCAGAATTCAGAAACCATGCCATGCGACAACCCATACTTGGCGCCATGCTTGGTTGCCGACGAGATGACTCTTGCTTGGGTGGTCATCGAGACGTCAACAATTTGCCACAGACTGCTGTCAACCATGCTGTTGCTGGTGACAAGAAGCCTCTCGTAGTTACCCTCTTGTAGGGGATAGAAGGCGGTCACGACACCACTTTCAACTAGTGACGTAGCTTCGGCGTCGTGGCGGAGCTCGAGATGTGACAGTTTCACTCGCCCGCAGTCCTCAGTCGTGATGAGCAGAGAATCAGAATCGCCCGCGAACTCAAAAGCTCTTGGGGGTAGGCGAGGTCTCTTTCCAAAGATCATCCTTTGCACATCGTATGCGCCGAAAGAGCTTGTATGGCCCATGTACAGCCTCACATCTGACGGGCTATCATAGGACGAGTGCAAAAAGGCAATCTTGGAGCCGTCAGGCGAGAATCTCACGTTGGCATAGAAGGCCTTGGTCTCGGAGATGCCCATGACAATAGCTCTCGGACGAACAGTAGGCGCCACGGTGAATGAGGTGAGGGGAACATAATAGACATGGGAGATGCCAGAGTACTCTGGTGACGAAGGTGCGGTGTCCTCAGCGATGAAGGTGATGCCCTTCTCGCTGATGTCGAAGCTGTCTCCCGGGTCGGCGACATCGTACATGCCGTAGGGTGCTTCAAGAGTGGTGCCTCTGATGGCGTTTTGCAACTCTCCAGCAACTCCCCACTTACCGTGTGCATTGATGAGAGTCGAGTACCAGAGGGCGTACTTTTGCGCCTTGTACAGCTCGTTCCACTGACACAGGTGTTAGTCACAGCAAGACACGTCTTGGCGAGGCCGAGTCAACCTACAACTCTGACATGGTAATCGTCAAAGATGCGACCGGTCGACTTCTTCTCGTCTGCCTTGTCATTGAACAGGCCTCCGTCGGGGCCGACCAATCCGGCAACGACGAAGGCGACGCTCCCATCTGCGAGGGCCTTCACTTTGAGAGCACTGATGGGCGCATCATACTCGGCAGCAACGTAGTGGTCCTTGGCAGGGTCGGCGCCATCAGCAATCCATATCTGAGTGGTCCCCTTGTCGCCCGATCTCAAGTAGATGATGTCGGTGCTGGTCCCTGGGATCCATTGGGCATCATGGACCTTGTCGTCGTCGGCGAGCTGCTCCGAAGCCCCACTCTCGACGGCCATGAGCCGGACCTCCTTGAGGGTCTTGTTGTCGTCGAAGCTGTGGGC
This sequence comes from Colletotrichum sp. SAR11_240, assembly GCA_025328625.1. Classification (NCBI taxonomy): domain Eukaryota; kingdom Fungi; phylum Ascomycota; class Sordariomycetes; order Glomerellales; family Glomerellaceae; genus Colletotrichum; species Colletotrichum sp. SAR11_240. Next base: position 172,659 of record JAKMXA010000049.1, read on the forward strand.
CGACTGGGTGTAGAGGATCAAGGAGCCGTCGGGACTGGGGACGGCAGGGCCGCGGCGGGGAGCACTCAGCAGCACCTCGGGGGTGAATTGCTTGGCCACGCGCATTTTGAGCTGGGGTTGAGGGTGATGCCGGGTGGTGAGAATATGAGAAGTGAATGGGCGTGTGACGGCGAAGCAACGCAAGGAAAGAAGCACCTGCTGCTGCTGTGTGATGCAATTGACGGACGCGGGCAGGACCAGAAACAGCAAGAAGAATATTCACACGAGAAGCAAAAGTTGAAGTAGAAGTCGTCTTGGCTTTGAATTGGCGCGATGCTCTGCTCCGTCAGACATACGAATGTTGCTGACGCACTCTGCTTCGTGGGACGCGACAGCACCGAGAGTTGGCTTAGGTTCCTGAGGTTGACTCTGCCCTTGCGGCCTCTGAGCTTCCTTCCACCTTCCCCGTTGGGATGGGGACTTATGAGGCAGCAGCCATTGGGAGAAAGGGCAGGTACGCAGTCAGGTACGTGCCTCCCTTACCTGCCTTTGCCATCGCACAGGCGCCGGGCAAGAACTTTGCCGTGTGCCGTTGGAGAGCTCATTGGATCCAATTGGGTTCATCTGGCTGAGGGTGTTAATTGTTAGTGCATCCATCAACCACTGACCAGACGTACTTCGCCAGCGAAGGATTGGGTCGTGTTCAGAAAGTTACGGTGTGTTTCCAGTTGTCTCTTTTTTCCGACCTGTCAACTCCGTCAATGTGCGTCTTATTAATGGTATTTAATGCTTTTAACGTTTTTTTTACGAACAAACCCTGCCAAGCCCTGCAGGCTGGAAACATTTTGCTGCATTTTTGGTACCTACCGCACGCCACGCGGCCCCCTGGTTGGGTCTGTCTGGTAGGTAGGGTATGTACCCAAGGAATGGCACCCAGGACTGAGGTGTTGGGTTGTCTAAGGCATTCGTCCTGAGCTGTCTCAAGCCCGGAAGAGAACCGGACGGGCAACGGCATGCACGCCGAATGGCAGGGCCCACCCTCAGTTAAGCAGAGTTGCCCGTTTTGTCCTTTTAAGCACTTGTCCGAAGGGAATCATGCGATATCACGAGTATGACCCCCACTGATGGGCACGAAACTCCAGTCTCCAGGTCCCGACTGACTCCCATCGTCTCCACGCTCTTTTGTCGACAACCCCGGAAACCCAGTTTTTATAGTGTACTCCTACACTACCTGCCCAGGTCGACGGGTGTACTGCCGTAGTACTTTTGCTGCTGCGCTGCGCTACACAGCCCATCGGCCATCGCTCCGACTCAGGCCCTTCAGGAATGCGCTCCGATGCCGTGACTGACAGAAAGGCGCCCAAGTGGCTGCTGCTGCTTGTGCTGTTTCCCCTCCACCGGGGCCATTATCACACCGGAACTTCGGGCTAACATGGCCCAAAGTCTCGCAAAGTCTCTTTAATAATACCTTGGTAGCAAAAGGTAATGATAATACCTCGACTCGAGACCATCAGACCAGCACAAGACACAGAGACACAGACCTGTCCCGCCCGCAATCCCACGCTGTCACCCATTCCTTCGGGGTCCTCGTACCGACTATCTCCGACTTCGGTCCCCAGTAAGCTGAAATTTTCGACCGTCGATTCGTCAAACACCCGACCAGGGGATCCGAAATGCCCACTCTGCTTCACTAAACTCCTACCCGTCATTTGCTGAATGCTGCTTTTTCCGGGGTCTCAAGACACAAAAAAATAAATCGGGCGCCTCCCGGTCAAGCTCCGTTTTAGCACCAGGACCTAGGACCTAGGACCCGACCTGAGCAGCAGCAAAGCAGAGTAGCACCAGCGCCAGTCACGAAACCGATCCCCCCGTTCGTTTCGTTCGTTCGTTTCCCTTCTCACAATGGAATCATAGCTTTCCCCATAAGCTGGTCCTCTTCCCCAGCTTGCCTTCCTTCTTTGGGTTCCTGTCCCTCTGAACTATTCTTCTACTACTTCTCACCCATCTCCCCTCCTCCGCCTCACCTTCCTTGACCCTCCCTCCCCCAAGAGGAAAATCGAGACTACCTTAGTTCACTCCTTTGCATTCGTTCAAGTGAGGTTGTGTGTGCTTTGTTTAGCTCCGGCCGGTTCCCTCCACGACGTCACCCATCCTGCAGACGTCACACCTTCTCCAAATTCTGGGCGTATTATTTATTGCTCAGGAAAGCCGTCGCAAAGCGCAAAAGCGACACCGGCAGTACCACAGCGAACTCCAAGTCGCCGAGAACCTGCTCGTCGCCAGCAGCAGTAGCATATAACGATCTCGAGGCGTCTGGCTCCGAGAGCCAACACCCAAATACACACCCTCACAACAAGGCCCGCATGGCTGAGAGGGACACCAGACCAGAGGGGCTCGCTCCCGCAACAACCGTCGCGCCGCCAGACCTCAAGATCAAACCGCCAAACCCGCTGGCGCTCGCCCAAAAAGTCGACATGGAGGCCAAGATGCGCGAGGGCAGCAAATGGAACACAAAAAACCTGGGCCCACGCCTCGGCGTCGACTTCTTCAGCGCCGCATGCGCCGGCACCCTCGTGGCCCCTCTTGTGTCCATCATTGATCGGTAAGCACCCTCACAAACACAACCCCCTCCCAAACAAACAGAACAAAAGAAAAAGCTGACCGTAAAACCCAACAGCTCCATCATGGAAAACGCCTCCGGCCGCCGCAGCCTCGGCGACTGCGTAAAGTCCTGCCTCCGCGAGCTCCTCCTCCGCCCCCACCACGTCGTCTTCAGCAAGCCCTTCGCCCTCATCTTCGCCCTCTACGGCGGCACCTACCTCACCGCAAACACCCTCGACACCGCCGTCGCGACGGCCCAGAACAAGCCCGCCTCGCACGTCACCGCCGGCACCGCAAAGTTCGCCGCCTCGAGCACCGCCAACATCGGCATCTGCATGTACAAGGACCAGGTCTTCGTCCGCATGTTCGGCCCGCCGGGCGCCACGCCCCGCCCCGTGCCCATGCTCTCCTACGCCCTCTTCGGCCTGCGCGACTGCCTCACCATCTTCGCGAGCTTCAACGTCCCGCCCCGCATGGGCCCCTGGCTGAACGAGCGCATGGGCGAGGAGGTCGCGAAGAAGGTCAGCGGGTTGACCGTCATGCAGTTCGCCGCCCCGGCCATGGTGCAGTTCGTCAGCACGCCGCTGCACCTCCTCGGCCTGGACATCTACAACCGCCCCAGCGCGCCGGCGGCCCTCGTAACGTGGAAGGACCGCTGGCAGGTGGTGGCCAAGAACTGGGGTATCAGCACCATGGCGAGAATCTGCCGTATCATCCCGGCCTACGGTGTTGGCGGGGTTGTCAACCGCAAAGTAAGAGGGAGCCTCATGGAGAAGCTGTCATGAGCTGGGCGGGGTGCGCGTGTGCGTGCGCGTGTGTTTTGAACCTTTGAACGTCTTGATCTGATCTGGAATGCGGCCAACGAATTGGTTTTCTCTTTGGTTGTCAGTATTACCCTTGGGCATTGGTTCATATGGGCGGCGTTCAGGAACTTCAACTTTTGCTTTATGCGTCTGGGGTAGAGAATAGACTGGGGTAGCAAAGACCTTGTCGGTGGAAGCAAGACCGGGCGTACACTTAGACGGCAGACCGCGCGGGAAACCCAGGACTTATGTAGAATATAATGCGCTTTAATGTCTGCAGACGCGCCGACGCGGCGCAAGATAGATATCCAAGTCATCAATACATTTCCCTCACATCAGCCCGCTCTCCTTGAGTGCTTTCAACACCTCGTCCTCTTCCCAGCGGTGCTTCTTACGCCTGCGCCTCGTATCTCCCGTGTCAATGTAGTTCTTCCAAAACTTGAGGCCCTCGATGCCCTCTTCGCGGCATAGGACCCCGCGCTCTTCAGCCATTTCTAATTCTTCCTCTGCGACGCCTATACTCCAGCCAAATCTCTCGGCGGCATCGCGAGCAGTGACTCCGCGACCGAACTGCCGCCAATCCCAGGCCAGCTCTTTTTCAGGCGGGAATTCGTGTAAGTCGTCCAGCCAGGACACCAGACCCTTGATCGTAGTCTCGTCCGTGCGGTCACTACTCTGAACAACAAGCACACCGCTCTTGAACTTGCGAAGCCGGACAGGCAGCTTGAGCGACTCCCACATCTGCGCAGCTTTCTCAAAGTCCATCGGACTGACGAGTTCAACACCGCCACGGGCGCGGTTGAACATGGCCCACAGGTCAACCAAGTTGATGATTCCTCCGGCCTTCTTCAAAACGCCCCGAGCGTCGTCTGTCAAGAACTCTGCAAGATTGCGCGCGAGCTCCGACAGGTACAGAGTTTCAGAGCTGCTGCCGCCCACGATGTCTTTTGTGGTGACCAGGCCAAGCTGGCTTGCGGATTCAGCCAGAAGCGCGTTGGCTTCGGATGCCGCAGCGCCACTCCCGCCATTCGCTTGTCTTGCAAATCGTTCGGCCAGTGCCACAATCTCCTTAGCAGACGCCATCAAGGCGTCGAGGTCTTCAAAAGCGCTACCTATCATCACCTCGTTGTTCTTGCGCATATCAAGACCGCGCTGTTCGAGACCTGCAATGCCAACACCTTTGGGGCGTTCAGGGGCGGCAGCGGGAGCTCTCACGACAGCGCCATTATCATCGATTGTCCGGTTGCTCTGAGGAATGGGCGGAGCACCTTGGAGAAGCCACTTCCGTTGCGTCATCGAGCCTTTCAGCCTTTCGTAAAAGATCTTTTCACCGCCACCTCTGAAGGAGATCTTGACGCTCTCTGCTGTATCCGGCACAGCAGCAGTTGAGTTGAGGGTAGGCCCCGGAGACTCCGTCCGCTGCGTTTGCTCCTGCGCGACTGCTTGTGGTATATCCTGCGATATGAGCGGTGCCCCGCAAATCTCGCACGAGAGAAGAGACGGGTGGTTAAGGAAGGTACATCGAGGGCACTGGAATGTCGCGCTCGGATCGGAGGACTTTTGCGGGGAGCCCGAGATGTTGGAGGCGGCAGGCCAGGGAGGTAAAGATCCCCCATCTTCTGGCCTGGTGGATGTAGGTCTCGGTCGCACTGCCAGCGGCGAGCCGACAGTAGGGCTCGCTGGGGCAGGTGTCCGGCTCGTGGCATTAGATATGGAGGCTTTCAAGACATGCGCCAAGCTGGGTTTGATGCCACAGGCAAGACATGGCGGCAGAGGAGTATGGATGTTTGCTGTCGTCGGATCGAAGTTGGACGGCACCGGATTGGAGAAACTGCAGATGGTGCACACCCAAGTCGCAGAGGCAGCTGCAGGGTCTGGCGGGGGCCGATATGGACTGTCCGCTCGGGCAGGGGAGCCAGCGCCAGGTCGAGGAGACGAAATGGCAGATGCTCTCGTCTGAAGAGAGGATCGCTTAAGAGGTTTTGGTATCAACGTAATCTTTGCCGATGACTTGAGGAAGCCCGCATAGAATTCGTACCGATCAACATCTTTCAGGTCGAGGGCGACGGAGTGTTTGCGCGGCTCTTCCTTGTCAACGTAGCAGATTCGATGGGAGGTCAGGTAGACTTGTCCATTTTGCTGGTGAGGAAGCTTGAACTTGCTAGAAAACAACAAGCTTTGTTAGCCATTCGCCCAGCTTCGAGGTCAACTTGAGTGCGGTGGCATACCCCTCGTAGAGCCCAACGTTGTCTTGGACGAACAACAAGACTTCATCCGGAAGATAGGAGGGCCGGAGAGCGGTCGTGAGGTCGATGTGTTTTAGAAACATCCGTCATATCTGTTCGAAGGAAATCCGGGGATAGGACAACATGCGCAAGCACTGCGTCGATCTGAGGATTTGGTGGGGGGGACAACGGGCCGCGAGGTCAGGTACGGTCTCGGGCTGTGGGGAGGGTCGGCGTCCTGCTTATGGATTGTTCAAGAATCGAACATTATTCTGGCTGAAGAAAAGGCGACTGCTAGTGTCAGGTCTGTAAGCTGGAGAAGCAGCACTCGTGCCTAGGTTGATTCAAAGTCGGGATTTGTAACTGATGGCGTAGCTAACTTCAAGGCGTCAGTTTATCTCGCAGAACTACCCCACGGTTGCTGCGAACGCTAACCCGACGGAACGTGGGCGCCTCTTATCGCCGATAAGCCACATCAGCGATAAGATATGCCTTATGTAAGCCGCATTGTCGTCGCGGGCTCAGGCGGCTATTTTGGGCTTGGGCACACACATTATCCGTAATGGTCTCCACTCCACGCGGTCCCACGCCTGAAATCCCTCGCCCACAGACCACCGTCATTTCCACCGCCTTTCACGGAACCTCCCCAACCTCACTTCGTCCATCTCTTTCTCACATCCGCAACACCAACGACCGCCGCCGAACACACGTCGACCCCAAAAGCTCTTGCTTGTCGAAATTCGTCCAACAAACTAATCCACGTCAGAAACAGCCCTTTTCACCGCCGACACGATGATGCCCACCAGCTGGCCGGCGCCGCCACCAGGCGTCCCCTACGCGGCACCTCCTGCCAACTACGCCTATCCTCCCAGTGAGTTCTCCCGAGATGGCCTCTTCTCTGCTCTCCGCAAGTCCATATACTGATTGCTCTTTCCAGATCCAGCATACACCGCAGTCCAGGCTCGCCAGAGCTTCGGCCAGTATCCTCCTCCCCCTGCCGCTGCCCCCGTCTACAGCTCGCCATCCCAGACCACGGTAGCCTACGAACAAAACGCTCAAGTCCCGCCACCTCAACCTCAGCGCAAGGTTGAGTGGCCGCCCTCTGTCCGCGACTATGTCCAAAAGTCCTTTTTGCCTGCCAACATGGATCCCTCTGTGTCTCGCCCCGAGATTGAAGCCAAGCTGAAGGAGACCATCTCCCATCACATGGAAAATGGCACTCTCGAGTCCACCGACTGGACGAACGTGCCGTTTCCTGCCGCTTTGATTAAGAACGAGCGACAAGTCCAGCTGAACTCCACTCCGAGTGCTGCCTTTTCCTATGATGCACGATATGACACTTCGACGCCCAACCCGAAGAAGCGCAAGTCCAATGAATTTACTGCGGATGACAAGACTGTCCCTTGGCGCTCTACTAACAGCAACCGATCCAACGCCCTGGAAGACCGCATCTCTTTCGCGTCCCCCGACAAACGAGCCAGCTTCGACGAACCTCTGCCCAAGTCAAGTAAGTTTCAGAAGCAGTTGGACAAGCGACAACGCCGTTTCGATGGTGGATATAAGTCATCCTATCGATCGCCGAGTCCTCCGCCTTCGGATGGTCCCGTTGTCGGCACCAGTGAGACCTTGGAGAAGAGGTACCTTCGCTTGACAGCTCCTCCCGTGCCCTCCCAGGTTCGTCCGGAGCGTGTCTTGCATAAGACGATGGATCTCCTCAAGAAGAAGTGGAAGAAAGAGGGCAACTACTCTTACATCTGCGATCAGCTCAAGTCCATGCGTCAAGACCTGACAGTGCAACGGATCAAGAACGACTTTACAGTCTCCGTCTACGAACTTCACGCTCGCATCGCCTTGGAGAAGGGGGACCTTGGTGAGTATAATCAGTGCCAGACCCAGTTGCGTACCCTGTACGCCAAAGGCCTGAAAGGGAACCCCATCGAATTCAAGGCATACCGCATTTTGTATTTTATTCACACCGCCAACCGTACCGGTCTTAATGATACGTTGGCAGATCTAACCACAGCAGAGAAGGAGGAGCGGCCCATCAAGCACGCAATGCAGGTGCGGTCCGCTCTCGCCTTGGGAAACTACCACAAATTCTTCCAGCTTTACCTGGATACTCCCAATATGGGAGCGTACCTCATGGACATGTTCGTCGTTCGTGAGCGTCTCGCTGCTCTGTGCAACATCTGCAAGGCGTAAGTTTCGTCCGCTCGTCATTCGCTCGCACACATGCTAACTATCGAACAGATACAAGCCAGACGTAAAGTTACGGTTCATCACTGAGGAGCTCGGCTTCGAGTCCGACGTTGATGCGGCTCAATTCATTGTCGACTACAATGGTCAGCACCTTCTCGAAGAACGATCAGAGTACATCGCTCTGTTGACCGGCAAAGCCGGACCACTGTTCGAATCTGCGAGGACCGAAGCTTTCCGCAAGGTTGACATCAAAGGCCAGATCTGAGCTGCTCGCCCATCTTTCTCTTCTCATCACAACTTGCTCTACACCTCCTTACTCTCCTCGTACCACCGACCTCAGGCCCTTGCGGCATGGCCATCCTTTCCAAACCTTTCCAATCCGTTCACATCTCACAAAAAGGACCTCTCGGGTATCCGAATTTTCCTCGTAGACCTCATTTTTATTGTTTTCTCCCCCTCTCTCGATTGTCACTTCACCGCGCTTGTTCACCATGCATTTCCTGCGACTCGTCGAAGTACAAAACCTCGTTGTTGGTTACGAACTCACGATTTTACCGATCTGCCTTTCTGCCCCTTTGCACGGCATTGACGCTTACGCATAGCTTCAAATAGCGGGATACCTCTCGGGGGCTCGTGGGATGCAAAAGACGAACGAAACAAATAATCGACGACACTAGGCGGAGCTGCCGCTGGTGTCCGAACGATGTTAGCCGGCCCTGGGTGGCCGGCAGTTGGCTCTGGGGGCTTTCGGACTTGACCCCGGCTTGCCGCGTTGCAGCGCAGGCGAGCTGGAAGGCGTTTGGGATGGGAAAAAGATGGACATGACTGGGTCGAAGGATAGAAGGCGCCAGGTGTTACATCGGTTTTGGGTCTTGGGGCAAAAGGCGTTTGCATATACGTTGCTATATCACAAGATATCTGCTGAAGTTGAGCTTGAGCAGCGGAGCGGTCCATAGTCTTTTCGACTTAATGCTCAAAGCATTTACTGTTACAATGCTCTCATGGTCTCCATGGCCTGGCACCTCGTCTCTTGATTAAAGACCCCCCGTGATCATAATTTCCGGGTTCCAAGCCACATTGAAGCTGCTGCTACGTGGTCGCAGTATCTATCAACCTGGCCATGCCTGCAATACACGCTACTTAAGAAATCTTTCTTGCAGAGAAGAGTTGCTCCCAAGATCCAGGCAACACCTGAACGGTTCACTCTGATCCGTTAGGATGAAGCTATCTTGACTGATGGGTCCTGCGCCCTTCTCCTTTGGTCCAATTTACTTCAGTCAAGAGGAAATGTAGACAGCGTATGCAGAAGAAAGTTGGCGATCCCATGTTTGGTGCGAGAGCCTTCTCATAGCACTTTGGCCGAGCCAGTCCGACGTGGAGGCATAACAGACAGAGCTTGGTGATCCCAGCTATCTACAGTCCCGACCTCGACTACTTGGCGATGAAGATATGAACGGTGCACTGAACACAAACGCCCTTCCACAGTACGCGGGAACAAATCCAATCTCAGCAAGATGCCGGAGGCAGCTTCTACGAAGTGCCCCCATGCCCCCAGCGATGAGCAGGTTGCTCGAAACGGAAGAAATACCTGATCCCGCACGAGGACTTTCTTAGCAGCAGTGCAGCAGCGTGTTCTAACTCTCGGACCGTCTGGAGTGCCGCTGCTCACGGCCACAGCTGTCACTTGCTTGACAGACGAGTAGACACCCCCCGAGACGAACTCAGCATGAGCGCGCATGGTGTCCTTGGAGTGGCATCATCTTTCAGACTTTGCGTGTTCGCACTTGGGCAGGATTTCGGGAGCGCGGGCAGACGGATCTGCCCGACATGGGCCGAGAAGAAGGAGGGGGGAGAGGGCGCATCTGCCACCTCCAACTGCACTCATCCGAGAGGTGAGGAGCGTTTGCTTTTCTCTCTCTCGCATGGCACATTGCAGTTTTTACCAAGGCGTACAGTTGTTTAGGGGTGCGTACGGACGACAAGTTCCGGCTGAAGAAAGCTCCGTCATGACAACTGAACTGACTGGACAGAAGGAAGAGGGAGGGGAAATCTTCCTAGTGTATGAAAGGCTCGGTTCACCCATTTTCCCCGCGGTCCAGAACGGTCCTTCCGAAAGATGAGCCAAACCTTACAGGCGCTCACTCTCCCAATCTTTGCTCGTTTTCCCCCTCACCACAGCCCCTCGACGGCGCGCCTTGACGGCCCTGGTGATCTGCCGTGCGTGAGATATGCCCGTGCCCGCGACCCTTGCCCATGCCGGCGCTGGGGCGTTTTTGGAGAAGGAAGCTTCTGTTTGCGATGTGAATGGAAGCTCGCCTGTCAACTGATTCCTATTTAATTCTTGTGGTGTTTGATGGCTGGAGCGTTGTCGATGGGAGGGTGCGCTTTGATTGGTGATTGGCAGCCCGGGACTTGAGGTCCCTCAAACCCGGATTGAATGGGTTGACAGGGTGCCGAGCTGCCGCTGCAAGAACGCGATGCTTCCGGGCTATGTACGGTTGACCTACGATAGTTCCGGTGACCGGAGGGGGGGCCAGGAATAGACGGCATGCTGGGCACGTCAGCATTTGCAATGATTGGCGTGGTACAGAAAAAGGCATAATTACAGATATTCCTGGCTTCTTGTCGTCTCTCAGTGTAACCATCCAGTATCATGGGCCACACTGCCGAACCCGGATGAAGACCGAGCTGAGCCTTGATATTGGCAGGCCTGCTAATATGTATATGCCTTCTTCAAGTCGTGGACTCCGCGGAACCTGTGACCTTTCTACGTCGGGTACAATTGCGAATGGGAATTGCAGTCGATGTTCCGACGCAATTCAAGTCCCCCGATATTCCATCGCAAGCAGCTACTCTCAAACAGTGCACCATAGATATCCCCGCCGGTCGCCGACCCGGAGCGAGCGTCTCCATCTGACCGGGGACTTAGGCATGGTGAGATTCTCGGCGGGAGGGGCCGCCGTGGACTCGCAACTCCGAAGGAGTGATATCTTCGCGCGAGGAGCTGCATAGATCCAAGTGACATGGTGCCGTCGCGTTGATGGGACGGAGACCCCGTTTCACCGTGCCAAGACGACTGTTCTCCGCGACCTCGACCTCCACATTCTCGCTAGGTCGCGGATCGACAACCACAAATCGGCGCTACGGAATGGTGTGGACGGGTTTGTTGCATGCCGACTTATTGTCGAACGTTTCGAAGTCAGGTGCTGGTGATGGCTCATCGGTGTTATTCGATAGTCATGGATGTAATTGCCGTATTCCAAAAACCCCGTAACACGACGGCTTAACACTTCAGTGTGACATCATGGCTTCCTGGGAAGAAGAGCTCGGCCATGCGTATGAACTGATGGTCACATCGAACAATTGTAAACGTGTAAGTCGTCATGCTGTTGGCGTATCTCTCAGTGAGACCGTGTGGGAGATCTGGAGCTCCGGCTGATCGTGCAACAAAACCCCTTCTTCCCTCCTTGGTCCGTGGAGCTCTACCCTCGCCTCGTGCCGGAAAATAGTCAAGGCATCCCAAGTGGTGGTGAACCTGACCTGTCGATCACCAGCCATAAACTCAGGGTTCCTCCTAATATCTGGAACTCGATGAAGAATAATCAAAAGGAAAAGACGTGTGCCCGATGCTGGCATCCCATTGGTGAAAGTCGTGACCTCTGCCCCGTTTCAGGCGACATGGGACGTCCAGTTTCAAGTTGTGTTGTGTCCGCGAACGGGACGGGCTGGATCCGAACACAGCTGCGGCATGAAGTTAAAGCTTGACCCTATTCTTCGCATGTAAAGACTGGCTACAGACCCTAGATGTGGGTTCGCCTGCCGTTTTGTATTTGGAATCTCACACTCGCTATCGGTATTGGAGTGCGCTTGTTCCCTTGGGGAAGTGGGCTTCCTCCCCAGTCATGGTTGGCATTGGTCGTTGGGCGGTTTTCTGCTCACCAAATCGTGGGGAATGGTGGTGAAGGTTCTGGAAGGTGACTGACAACCACCGGATGCGTGACCACGGCACCGGGGAGCTGCGTCTTGATGCGGGACCAGCTGCGGGATGGCACGTTGGCATGGGGTCGGCAGACAACGAGGCTGCGATGCCAACGTCCCAGCATACGTCATCCCCTGCCAAGAGCTTGAAATGCCATGATTGTGTGCGGTAGCCCAGGGTCGATAAACCTAACCGCACCATGGATGGATAATAATGCTGGTTTAGAAGTGAGACCATGCGGGTAAGAATGGATTTAAGATATTTCCCGCTACTATCTTTGACTCTCGCCGCCGAGCTTCCGCAGACAGCTGACAGGCTGTAGTGATCTGAGGTATAATATATAGTAAGGTATAGATATAGTAAAGGACTAAGTAACCCTAAGAGATATAACCTAATAGGTGAATATAGGAGTACTATACTTAGTACTAGAAGATATAGAGGTCTCTAGAGAGATAAAGATAAAGTTAATAAGGTATAAATAACTTTTCCTTATAATAGCTATAGCTACTAAAGTTATAAGAACTTTACTTTATATAAAGAACATAATAGTATAATAAGTAGCTAGTACTCTCTATTTATTAAATATATAGATTATTACTCTATAATATAGATCTTATACTTAAGAAACTCTTTATTTACTTTAAATATAACGTTAACTTTTTAGCTTACTTAGAAACTTACTTTAAGGAGTATATCTCTATTATTAAAGACTATAGCTTATACTACTTATAGGGATTCCTTATAAGCTTAATATTACTAAGCTACGACTAAGAGATTAATTTATAGTACTTAAATATTAAGATATATAAGAATACTATAAGCAACCCCCTACTATAATACTAATAACACCTACTTCATACTAGTTTTAGGGGTAGAGATTATAACCTCACCTAGTAGCTTTAATAACTAGTACTTACTGAGTATAAAGCTAGCTTACTATAGGCTTTATCGATAGTTTAGATCGCGTAGGAAGGGTAGGATAATCACAGAGTTAAGGGATAAAGCAGTGTACTAAGACCAATATAAGAAATTCAAACAAATAATAGGCCACTCACACCCCAGGGTGGGGGGAGGGTAGGCTGCAGTGATCAACAGGAATGAGACGACACAGCGCTGATATCAAGACTGCCACCTCCGTCACTGGCAGAGCCAAGAGAGGCGGGGATGTGGTTCCTGAACCGTCCCGCTGAAACGGGACGTTAACAAGGATTCTTGCACCAGCCTTAGCGCTTTCTGTGCTAGGCGAAGCTAAGGCGACATCATAAGCACCAGGGGTGGGCGAATGGAGAAGCAGCAATTTATTCGAAGCGTTGGAAAGTTGGGACGGAGAGAGAAGGCGCCGTCGCCGGGGCTGTCCTCGGATGAGGTCATTCTGGGGAGATGCGCATGGTTTCTGCCATACAAGGCACAACGCGGTCGCCGTGATGAGCATTCTGTAGAATGATACGGCGTTGAAGAGCCGGACTTTGTCCAACTTGAACTGACCTTCATTTCAACAAGCCAGTGGGTGTCGTGTTTTTGTGGACGCGCGCGCCAAGTTGCTCAACCGACGCGTTGGCGCGTAAGCTGGTCCGCAACTTGTTGATCAATTGGCTGGGGCGTCTTCTAGCCCGGCCTAGACTCTGAAATCCTCTCCAGGTTAGCTCAGAAGTACTTCTTTTAGCTTGAACACAAAGCGCACAAAGACCAAGAGCCAACGGTAAAGCGAGATCGCCATGCCGTTAGGATGCACAATCCGATTAGGTTTCGGCCGCGTGACTGGTGGAAGTAACGCCTGGGAAAAGATTGGCGAGAGGGCGCATAGAGTCGCTATTAATGGGCGCTGTATCAGTCGACGATGTTCGCATAACCAGTCAGAGACAACTGTAGAAAGATTCGCGATGTACCCGTAAGCTTGGCAAGGATCGCGTTGGATCCACGACACCCTTGCAATACAGCTCGGGATATTTGCCATGGCATTCCTCGCTTGATGAACAGGCTTGCGTGAGATTCAAACCTGGTTCATCGAGTACGCCAGCATGCGGTGAATTTGCGAAGTCTGCGTCGCATTGAACCAATTTGTGACTTCATTAGTTCCTTATTCCTCAAGTCTCGACAGAAGAGGCGCGTTAGAGGTTGAAGGGAATACTCCGAGACTGCCGCGTACGCCGTGTGCCCTCAGCCTGCAAATCCTTAGCATCCAGTGCACTCGCTTGTCGCTTATAGCGAATCCAGCCCGCCGGGGAAGGATTCCGTGTGGCAAGGTTCGACGGTCGTTGGGTTGAGACCGAAATGGCACCTGGACTGGGCCGTTGCAGTCATTAGGCTGGAACTCAATGGGTCCTGTGAAAAACCGTCCGGGTCCGCCGCAAAGAACAGGGGTCGCAGGAGAGAGGCATTTGTTGGTGCTGGATGGTAAGCTGTTCCTGGCTGCGAAGAAGGAAGAACTCTGTTAGACTGTGGCCGATAGATGGAGGGAGGTACAGGATACCCCGTCCTGCTGCATTGCTCGGGATCACAAGGGAGCGAGAGAGTCTTTGCGTTAATCGATAAGATGCCGCTCCAAGTCTCTTCTCTTGTCCAGTCCCCTGCGTCGCACTGCGATATGAGCCAAGCTTGACAATTCGGCCATTGAAGGGATAAGCTGTTTAAAAGAAGAGGTCAGTTCATGCAAAAGCAAGTGTCAAAAGCTCAACACTGATGCTATTGGCTGCATGCCGTTGTTTCGCATGGGGGCGTGTAAGGTCAATGTCATTCAGATGGGGTGTTGATGGAGAGTAGAAGGTCTGTGTTTTAGCGGAGGAGATGCCATGTGCGTGCCCAGGAAGACAGTGGCAAAAGCTGTGCAACCGCGGGGGAAAAGAATGGCCATGAGTGTTGACGAGGGGAAGCTAAGATAAGCCTTAGATCCATCTGCTGGCTGATAATTGTCCTTCTAGCTGCTGAACGAGCGTTCGGTTAGCTAGAAGACAGTTAGGTGCACTTGTTGGCTTGCTGAAGGTGTACGGCACGAGATGCTAGTCGTCGTCTTGCGATGGAATGCCGATGGGAGTATCACAGAGAAGGGCTGAGCAAACGGAATGGTGTGTCTTGGAACTGCGCTGCGCTGCGATGCGATGCTGCTTGCACAGTGGTGACCCAGCCAAACCTCGTGTCAGTTGTGCGAGTCGTCGTGTGTCTCCTGCTGTTAGCCACGGTGCTGAGCCCTGTAAGAATACGACAGTGCCGTCATAGGGCACGGCACCGGGATTTCTGGTGGTTTGGGGCCTGGGCTGCCCTGCCCTGCCGTTTCCACGGATCCATTAAGTCTTCCACGGGATCCATCAGGTCCTCTCCGAGCCTCTAGATGCGTTGCTTCGGCTTGGAGAGCCGGTGCAGCCACCGGCATGAGGCTTGGGAGCATGAAGGCGAGACATGCATCTGCACGATATGACTGGCAGAGAGGAAGCCGTCCCTGAACTCTGTCGTTGGCCAAGCTGCAAGTGGCATGCGACCAGAGCTGCCCGTAGGACGCGGGCGAGGCACAAGACTGTCGCGTTAACGCGCAGGCTGTCCACTGAGAGCCGAGGATTGGCAGTAGAAGCCAGGAGCTCATGTAGCTTCTTTCGTTATCACCGTCTCCCGTTCGACCATACTCCGGAGGCCCTCTTAGCGATTAAGCTTTCCATCTGAGGTGAGGGCTGCTAATGTGGTTGCCACGCCCGCTGAGTTTCGCGCAATGCCCGATCCGTACACAAGTCGGTTTAGTCTCCGTGCCTGTGAGCCGCCGCTGTCTGGCTGCTGTCTAGCTGTCCAGCAACGGGTCAGTCCCGAACGTTACTGCGTTACGGGATGGCGCGAAGGGCTTTTTAGTCTGGTCAGCGCCGGTCATGCGATGGCAGTGGTGACAGCCGCCGGGAAAGGTTGAGAGCGCAAGGCATGAATATGGACTGATATCCGGATGGGAATAAGAATCTGATGAGAGGTAGAAGCAGCAATTCCAAGGTCAGAAAAGAAACATTTGCTAGCCAGACTGTGTCAAGAGCACTCACCCTCGTCGACGTCGACGTCGACAGGACCGAGAGACGCACACGAAGGTCGCATCACCCATAATCTGCAGGACGACACCCTCGTTGGAGTCAGGACACCCACCCGCAACCCTAGCGCAATTTACCCATCCACGCCCAGCGAACGGACAGGCCAGGACGGGTAAGGTACTGTGTACCATACAGACCAGGGTATCTCGCGGGCATGGTCTTGAGTGGTAACTGGGTTGGTGACTGCGCAGACGGGGAGTCCCACCAGGCAAGCCCATTACCAACCGTTGCGGTGCAGCTGTGCCCCCCCTCTCCGGGCCCTCCCCCCCTTCCTGGGCTTCGTGGGCTTCCCTTTCGTCTGGTCTTGTGGGATTTGGGAGCGCATCCCGGGGATTGGAAGTGCGTACTAAGTACGGCGGGCTGCGTGGGCGTAGGGTAGTATTAGCGTGTGGTGCGTACCCAGGTACCCCGGCTTGGGCAGCTGGTCTGCCAGAGGTAAAGAGGCTTGGGTTGGGCGAACGAGCCTTTTCTACCCTCGCCCGTCCGCCGTCCTTTCTTGACGTGTTTCCCTTGCCTTCCCTTCACCCCTCCAGGTCGATTCACTTCGCTCACAGCCGGCCCGCCGCATTCCAGCGCAATCTTTGCACTTCGCCGAGTAGTCGAACTTCAACTTTGGACCTTGGACGACAGTCATAGACTGAGGAGCGACGCTTAGTTGTATACGCACTGCCAACTCTTGCGACCCCCAACGAGCAGCACTGTGTAGCCCGAGTTGATTCGCGGGCATCTTGTTTCGGAGGCCGAGAGCGAGAGACAGACAGCCAACTTCCGAGTCGGAATAAGAAAGCCAGGGAGAGACAGCCTAGCACGCCGGTCAGTCGATCGATCAGCCAGAGGACAGAAAGACAACTGGACAACGTTGCCTCAAAGCGGGAAAGCCGGAAGGACTTGTTGGTCGACAAAAAGAGACTGTGTTTGCTTGGAAACGTTCGGCATCAGCACACAGAGAATCCGAGTGTTGGAACCGAGAAGCAGAGCAGCGTAGGAAGTTTGTAAGGGAACGAACAACCAGCAACCTCGAATAAATTCCGACTTCGACTTGGACGTCAACTCTCTGAAGGAAGGCGACGTCCCAATCTCAGCCGTTCCTTTTTCGGGTTTTCCTTTCTTTCCACATTCTTCTCCCTCCTTTTTCGGAATTTTCCCCTCAGACGCCCAACGGCATCGACTCAGCGAACAGCGCAATTTCCAGGAAAGTGCGACCCGGTCATCATCGCCACTCCCTTCCTGCTTCCTTCCCGTCTGCACCGGCATCAATCAGCCCGGCCCCTCCCCTCCTTCCTCAGTTGGGTACCAGGGAAGAAAAAAAAACAAGCAACAACCACCACCACATCCGCACCTGCTCACCAGCGCCGTCTCCGTGCGTCATTCGGCTTGTTTTGCGACAGAGCAGGAACTGCCTTAGCTTCTGCGACTGCGACACCGACACCCTCCAGCAGCAGCAGCCGCAGCATCGACGTCCAGTAGCGACACACGCAAAACGAGACATAGACACCACACCTCACGCACTTCCTGCCTGTTGTCGTCGTCGTCGTCTTCGTCGCCGTCGTCGCACCGATTCTCTGCTGCAACCCCTGTTTGCGCCCAATCAGGCTGTGCGGAAGGAACATTTCGCTCCCTAACCTCCTATCGACTCTGCGTGGTGCCACAGGGTCCCCCGTCCCGTCCCCCGTACCCCCCCGTCACCACTTCCATTTCGAGCTTCGCATTCAATTTCCATCTCGCCAGGTTACGGTTACCAGTCTCTACACGCCTGCGACTGCCCTCGCCCTCACTCTTACCCTCATCCAGAGGGAGTGTCGCACAAGATGAAGGTTCGTGATTCATCGTCCCCTCTGGTACCTGCCGCTGTGCTTCTTCCTAATATTGCCTGCCACCGCCGCTGCATTTCGCTGCGCTGCGCTGCATTCCGTCTCATTCCCCCCTCCCCCCATTACAACCACACACCCCCCTCGTCTTCCCTCGTATGAAGCCAGATGCGCGCATATCACCATCACCACGTGTGCTTGCGATTTCCTCCACAACACATCACTGCGCCATTGACATTTTCATGCCGAAAGTTGCATTGCTCATATCGGCTCTGCGACTTTGTCACCTACTCTGCTTCCTTCTTTCCTCGTCTTCCTGACCCCGCATGCGCTCGAGCAAGATGTCTCGAGAATCGATGGCCAGAAATCGCTTCTCCGATCACCTACTAACGATGCCTCACCTACTACAGGCCCTCCGTCGCTCCATCAAGGGCGAAAAGGATAACGCCAAAATCAGCATCGCCCCAAAGTCCGCCGTTGCCATCGTCCCTCCGAAAAAGGTGTGTAAATTATCTGCCCGCTCCACCATTCTCCCCAGCGCTGGATGCCGCGCCCAACCCAACCAGGGGGCAACCGGGGGGGGGAAGCTTACGACGCCCAGCTTGCTGACCAAAGACCCGCCTCCAGGTTATCCGAGCCCTATACGATTATGAAGCCCAGTCCAACCAGGAATTAAGCTTCTCCCGAGGCGACTTTTTCCACGTAATCGGAAGAGAAAACGACCCCGACTGGTACGAAGCCTGCAACCCAGCCTTGCCCGACGCTCGCGGTCTCGTGCCTGTCGCGTTTTTCCAGGCTTTGGGCCGTACAGAGAGAGACAGCGGCCAGTCCGACGGTGGTGGCTTGCCCCGACCCCCAACAATGTCACCGACTATTTCCAAGAATCCCGACCACGATTCCGGCTATGCCGAAGCCGCACCGCCTCCAGGTGCCATGCAATCACCTCCTGCGATGCAGCGCATGTCCAGATCTGCTGGCAAGGGATCTGGCGCGATGGTTTACGGCATCGTAATGTACGACTTTGTTGCAGAGCGTGCCGACGAACTCGAAGCCAAGGCTGGTGAAGCCATCATCGTCATCGCCCAATCCAATCCCGAGTGGTTCGTTGCCAAGCCTATCGGTCGACTTGGGGGGCCAGGTCTTATCCCCGTATCATTTGTCGAAATTCGCGACATGGCAACGGACAGCGCTGTTGGCAATGCCTCAGACGCTATCAAGAAGGCGGGTATCCCCAAGGTTGAGGAATGGAAGAAGATGGCTGCCGACTACAAGAACAGCAGCATTACGCTGGGCAAATTCGATGTCGGTGGTGCGCCGCAGCAAGGTTCTCTGGAGCAAGGCATGGAGCGCATGAGCATCCAGCAAGGCCAACGTCGTGGTTCGCAGCAGACCGGTAACAGCTTCGTAAGTCAAACCGATCCCATTCTCATTTATATCAAACTGACTTGTCGCGCAGCCGCAGCAACAACAGGCGAATTACCAACAATCACGAACCTCCCAACAGGCGGCATCGCAGCCGACTACCCCCTACACCAAATCCGCCGACCAGCTGTATGCCCCGATCTCAGCCCGCATCCCCAGATATTGCTTTGCCGAGGACAAGTATTGGTTTGTCATCGAGGCTGTACTGGAGGATGGCCGTCACTGGGAGCTCTCTCGATACTACGAGGACTTTTACGACTTCCAAATCGCGCTCCTCACCGAGTTTCCCGCAGAGGCAGGCAATACAGGAACGCAAAAGCGCACCTTGCCGTACATGCCGGGGCCCGTCAACTACGTTACTGATGCCATTACCGAGGGTCGCCTACACAATCTGGACGCCTACGTTAAGAACCTACTCGCACAACCTGCGTATATCGCCAGGTGCCCCCTCGTCAGACAGTTTTTCGCTCCTAGAGAGGGCGACTACGAAATCGACCCCAACGCACCGAACGAAGATGAGTACAGGCTATCGGGCGGCTCCCAGCCATCGTCAACGGATTCGCCGGCGGACGGTGCGTCGCGACAATCGTCGAGGAATAACCTGAACGGAAACGGCTACGCGGGGCTTTCCGCAGCGCCACAGCAAAGAACCATGGGCCAGCCAGGCATGACTCGGCAGCCATCATCGCTGTCCCAGTCCCAGCCATCGGTCTCACCTGGTATTGCCCAAGCTCAGGCCATGAAGATTAAGCTCTACTTCAATGGCGACCTCATCGCCATCCGAGTGCCGAACGACATCTCGTTCCAGCAGCTCTACGACAAGATCTCAGACAGACTCAAGATTCCCGTCGGAGAAGAGATCCAACTCTTTTACAAGGACGACCGGACTGGAGAAAAGCCGAATCTGATGAGCGACAACGATCTCGACACTGCTCTGGACCGAAACGACAAGCTCTTGCTATACGTTGAGCAAGTATGATTCAGGCGCACGCGAGCTTGTGGTCCCCAATGGTTTCTGCGACTGTCTACGAAGAAAAGCATATTCCCGACCGCCATTGCATTCTTGTTTCATGATTCCCAGCGCACGCGACGCATTGCCACACTCTGTCTTGTTATACAGGTGATGGCCGAATTTCACTTCTATATTGTTTTCTCCTAGTAGCTGGACTTGATATACATGCGACCATGATGCCAGTGGATCGACTTTCCTTCACGCGCCAGCGACTACCTTTCTTTTCTTTTACGCTTCTTTGGCCTCGGCAGGTCCCCTATTTATGATTTTCCTCGACTGATGTTGATGTTGATGACGGGAAAACAAAAAGAATTATTGATGCGGCCCCCGGGGGTCCATATGTCCAAGAGTTTCTCAAAAGACGAAAGACGGAATTGCTTCCATCATGAGGATATGGGAAATGGGGACATTGGCGGGCGTTATATTTGGGCAAACGGCAGAATTGACTTGCCATATTTCTTCCATTTTTATCGACACGGGAGTTTGCCAAGGACCCTTTCTCTGGTCCCTCACGCCCTGCGTCACAGGAGAAGGCCAGAGGATAGAAGGGCTCTTTTGATGATGAGTGGATGACGCGGATGAGCCAGAAAGTCAGTGGACGATAGTGCAACACCAGTACTTGAGCGAGAAAGAGACAAAGATCAATCAGTTCAACGTTTTTTGACCACAAAATGTGACGAAGTGTATGCATGTGTGCAATAAAATGGCTAGTCTCTCCAATTTGACGGGTAATGAGCGCCATCGAGAGAACCTCTCATATTGGTGTCTCAAAAGCAGGCAGAGAGAAATACACAGTGAACGTAAAAATTTCTTCATTATAAGGCTACATACAGGGTAGCGACTAAAAACTCCCTTCGTGCGCCATGCTGCGCCCTGCTCCTGATCTCATGCATTCCTCATGATTCCTGTGATATAAACCTGCCCTTGACGGCGGGAGAAGAAGCAGCCGGCCTCCTTTTTTTCGATGGGATAAGAAAGTCCGCGAGCTTGTCAAGAGCACATGAATCTTGCTCCCGTAGAAAATAAAAGTACTCCAGACGATCCGAGGTCGCCGGTATTGATAATCACAAAGTTGGGTATTTCATTCGTTTCTCTTCTCTCCTCCTTTCCTCCTCCTCCAGGGAAGCTGGCTGTAATCAAACTCCCGTGCTTCACTCAAATCCTCAAATCACACCACGACGTGAGTAGACATGTGCTCCACGGCCTCCTTGATCGTCCGAAGCATCCTCTGGTTCACGCAGAACGGACACCGCAGGGGCCGCTCGTTCGCCGAGACAGGATCGTCATTCTTAATTGGCGTCAGGTTGAGCTCGGGCGTCGATGGGACGAATCGCGAGGCCGTGGAGGCGGCCCGCTGGATGGCCGGTGTCGCCAGCGCAGCAGCGGCCGTCCCCTGGGCGCGTTCACGCTGCTCGCGCTCCTCTCGTGCCGCGGCCGCGTTGGCCTCTGCTTCCGCCTCCTCCTGCTGCAGCTGGCGCAGCGCGTTCTGCAGCACAATGTCGGGGTCCTCGTCGCCGTACATGGGCGTGTCGCTTCCGGGGGGTGCGACCATGCTCGCGTCCGCGCTGTGTGGGTCCGGAGGCGGGACGGCGGCTGCTGCTGCCGCCGCCGTGGTGGGGGACAGCGGGCCTGTTGACGATGCGTTGCTGATTCTGCGGAGGACCTCGTCGCGGACGAGGGCGCAGGTCTGCAAGCTTGCCTCGACGCCCAGAGCACGCATGACGGATTCGCGAATGGCGGCGGGGCTGGTCTCGGCGGAGAGCGCCATCAGCCGCGGTACGCAGTCGGCGAGGTATCCGATGTCGTCGGCAGGGTTCATCCCGCCCTCGCCATGACGTCTCTGCCGCCTAATAAGCAGTCCGTACCGCTTCTTGAACCTGTGAATCCAGCCGGGGGAGAACTCGGGCGGGGTCTCGTCCTTGTAGCGTGGCAAAGCCGTGAAGATGGCTTTGGCCTTCTCCCCGAGCTCCTCGTTCGTCGGATGGCGTCCCGTGGCCTGGACCTGCTGGTACCACCTAAGCACGAGCTTCTCGACATCAGGCCAGTTGCCAAAGCGCAGTCGCGACCCGCTAAGTTGTGGGTTGTCGCCATCGAGACGCGAATACTTTGGGCTGAGGGAGTGGGACACGGTAGACTGAGAAATATGTTGGCCGTACTGGTTGTAGAACCAGTCTATACAGGCCTTGTGGCTGGGCCGGATGGTCTGCGCGTTGGCCCAGCGGCGGAGGGCGCGGCGTTGGTCGAGGGTGAGGGAGTGGCGCTCTTTCGGGGTGGATACGGGGGAGTCGACGCCATCGGGGCCAGGACCGCCAAGGGCGCTGGCATCGGGATCGGAGGAGTGGAGGTCGTGGGCAGCATCGTGCTGCGCGTCGTGCCCGTTGTGTGGGTGAGGGTCGTGGTCGGCCATTGCGACTGCGGCGGCGGACATGAGTGGCTCGGATCACGTCGCGCGCGCGAGGGCGGCGGCGACGACAACAACGACGACGAGAGGGGAGTCAAGGGCGGTCTTCGATTGGGTGTCGGTGGTATTCCTGGAGAGAAAGTCGGCTTGCCAGGCGCGATGCGCGCTGCTGGCGGCGGGGTGGCAGAGGCGGGAGGGCGGGATGTGATAAGGCAGAGTCGGTGCCCTTTTTTTTGTGATTCAATTGAAGGAATCGTTGTATCCGTAGTGAGGTTTTGGTTGGTGTGGAGGTTGTGACGGTTAAGGAGGAGGTGAGGAAGCGTCGAAAGTGAAAACTTGGTGGGTGGACGGGGGACCAAGGGGACTTAGCACCCGGAGAGAAGCGAGGCCGTGGCAGTCAGGGCCCAGGCACGGCGCAGCGCACTGTACGCAGCTCGCTGGCCAAGGTTGCATGTCGTGTCGTTATGCATCCAATGGGGAGCTGCGAAATCGCCAAAGGGGTGGCTGGCCCAAGCTCCCACCAGCAGGCCTTGTTGCATTACCCGGTGCATAACTGTACTGCTGCTGTTTCAAATGCCGTCTTCACCCGCCAAACCTGGTGCTGCTGCTGTTGCTACTGCTGTATTTCGGTCGCATTGGGGACCGAAATGCCAGCCAATTTGCAGCAATCGGGCCGCCATCGAATCGTTACTAACTCGATGACAGCCAGGACTTGACTCGTTTGCAAGCATTCGAGGCAAACAAATAGTTGCAATAAGCCCAGTCATCTATCTTTGTGCTTGCTATTATTCTCATTGTCTGCCAACCCGCAATGCTCTCTATTCAAAGGACAATCGTCATTTCTCCTCACCCGCATATTTCATGCTCATCGCGGCTCATTGTGTCGCATCCATTAATGCAAATCCCAACACCCCTCCAAATGCCGACCCAAAAAAAAAACAATCAGACCAAGCCGTCAAACATCCCCCGGGAACGCAACGCATAGGCCTCTCTTCTCTCACACAGACATCTTCATGGCAATCGTCTTATGCGGGTCGTAGCCCTTGACCACAAAGTCCTCCACCTTCCATCCATCAATGCTGCAACCCGCCTCCCTGTTGTTGATCTCCAGCATCGGGAAGTCCCGCGGCTCCCGCTCCAGCTGCACCTTGAGCGCGTCCACGTGGTCCGCGTAAACGTGCGCGTCGCCCATGACGTGCGTGAGGCTGCCAGGAACCAGGTCGCACGCGCGCGCAATCATGTGTGTCAGCAGCGCGTAGCTTGCGATGTTGAACGGCACGCCGAGCCCCATGTCGCAGGAGCGCTGGTACAGCTGGCAGTGCAGGTGTCCCTTGGGCTTCTCGTCCGTCGACGGTGCCGCGCCGCGCGCCCTCGGGTACGAGACGTAGAACTGGGCAAACATGTGGCACGGCGGCAGGGCCATCTTCTTCAGGTCCGCGGGGTTCCACGCGCTGAGCAGGATGCGGCGGTCGTAGGGGTTCGTCTTGAGCTTGTGGATGACCTCGGCGAGCTGGTCGACGCCCTGACCTGTGTAGTCCGTCTTTGCATCGACGTATTCCGCGCCAAAGTGTCGCCACTGGAAGCCGTAGACGGGACCGAGGTCGCCGACTTCGCGGTGGGAGAGGCCGACGCTGTCGAGGAACTCGCGGGAGCCGTTGCCGTCCCAGATCTTGACGCCGGCCTCGCTGAGGGCCAGAGACGACGTGTTGCCCTCAACGAACCAGAGGAGCTCGGCAATGACGGCGCGGAGGAAGACGCGTTTTGTGGTCAGGAGGGGCAGGAGGGGCTCGCCGTCCTTGTTGAGGGAGAACTTGAGCGGCGTCGGGGCGAAGATGGAGTAGGTTCCGGTGCCGGTTCTGAGTTTCTCGTCAGTGACAGTGCATGGTTGGCGGTTATGCGATGGCTTCGGACCTGTCTGGTCGGTGCTCCCCCGTCTCGAGGATCTCGCGGACGAGGTCGAGATACTGGTACTCCTCGTGGCGCTTGGCCGGGCTGCCGCCGTTCTGCTTCGTTGGGTTCTCGGGAGCGGACATGTTGGCGGATTCGACTGCAGCAGGAGCCATTGTGATGTGTGATCGTCTCTTACTGAACTTGGGAGATGGCGGTGGGATACGTCGGGTCGCTCTGAATGGAATGCTCAATCAAAAGACGCGTCCAGACGCGTCGAAAGTTTAAGTGCATGCGCTAGTGGTGGGGGTTTGATGACTCAGCTCAGCTTAGGTCCGATAAGATAAGAAGCGCCCCAGGGTTCTGGCCTGCACCGGAACCAAGCGAGGCAAGTGGCGTCTCTCATGCGCTGGAGCTTGTTCCGTCTCTGCTGAAGTCCCGGCGAATAGCGGCTCAAGAAGACTCAGCCCAGAGCTGAGCTTTGTTTCAACGCATCTCATGAATGAGATATCGTCGGATCTTTTTTTTCATTTCGGTCCCTTTTCTCCTGTGCTCAGACGTAGGCCTCTGGTTCCACATTGATGAAATGGTGGCGATGCGTCCTCAATGTCTTCTTCTGTCTCCTCCCCCTCATGCACTTAGTTTCTTAAGCATCTCTTATGGGTGATGCTTCATGTTGGGAAACAAGGAGTTGCTCAATTCCTCTGAATGACACCAAATCTTGAATTGCAATCTTTCGTTGTTACATTCAACTCAAGAGCCGGTCTCTGAGGCGCGAGTGCGCGTTCCTCAGCGCTCACTACAACGTCATCGATCCCCCAGGCCTCATTGTCTTCATCTCTGATTCCTTCCACCCTCTCTTGCTACTATTCATGCTACCATATCTTCTTGTGATTCGACATTACGCCTCTAAGAAGCAAAACCCCAATTCTTTCTTCAAGCACACAGAGATATGAGATCTGCCCAACCCACAGCTCCAGTCGACGATGAACATCACAATCACCGTCCCCGCGGGAACCGTCAACCACGGTGACCCCCGCCTCCTCTGCACTCCCCCAATCTGGAGCGATTTCATCATCTTCTATGCAACGAATTACTTTGTCCACGCCCTCACCCTCCCCAGCCGGCCCGGAGAATCCGTCCTCGAGACCTGCTTCACCGTCATCACGGCCCTCTTCCTCCCGAGCACCGGTTCCCTGCGCGCCGCCCGCTGGCTGCTCTCCCACGCCGGGACCGTGAGACGCGATGAACTCAGCCGGGCCACGCGGGCGGGGGCTCTTTGCATGGTTGTCGACGAAACAGAACGCTCCAAAGTCTCCTGGATTGAGCGGTCGTTGAGGAGGATGAGGTTCAACAGGGCGTCCCGAAGCTGGTTAGTATGAACCAAAAAGAACGAGGAGAAAAGAAACCGCATAAAACTCAAAAAAGACTCAAGTTTTCTGGCATCTAACTTTACAATGCATAGGTACGATACCGATACTTCCGCGCCGCCCTGGTATCGGTCTCGCTTCCGCGGGGCTGGTCGTTGGGTTCACTCTTCCCGCACCATCCACGGGACCTGCGTGCTGCCCAAGGGATTCATTTTGGTCGAGGTGCCTGTGGGAACGCCGCTGAAGCCGCCGCCGGATTCGACGGCCAACCACCTCGACCGCTCGAATATTCAGCTAGGCAGTACTTACAACATCCCCAAGGCCCTCTTCGCCCTGGGACAGGCGATATGGGGCATCACCACGGTATACCGGACTCGCGGTGATCAGCTGCAGAGGTATGGCTATGCTGCCTTTGGTGTTACCGTGGCGCCCTACGCCTTCATGTCTCTGGTCAACCTGATAGCCCTGCTCCTCACCCCGGAGTACAACTGCATCTACTTGGTACACACGCCGGACCTCGACAGGGCAAGGAGACAGGGCGGCAGGTTCTCGGGCCTTGTAGCCAGCGTCGATCTCGACAGCATCAAGGAGCCCCTGAGAACATTTTGGCCGTCTCAAGCAGCGCACGCCTCGTATTTCGCCGTCACGACAGTTCTCTTACTGGCCCCGCTCGTCATCGTCGCCGCGCTCACCGGCTTCGACCCGGGCCAAAGCACGATATACCAAAGAGTCTGGGTCCTCTCGTGGCTGGGATTCGGCATCGTCATGGGGCCCCTGATCAGACTCAGCACGATATTCCCGTCCGAGTTACACGGCGTGTACAAGATTGGCGCCAACGACGCGATAGCGTATGCACTCGAGAACGCGACATTCATGGAGCGAGCGATAGACTGGTTGGTGACCAAGTACTTTTGGGTGGTAGAGACATCGTTCTATCTGTACGTGGTCATTGGCGCCGGCATTCTCTTCACCCCAGCCATCGGTGGCATGGTTGTCGTCGGGCAGATGCTGGAGGAGTTTGGCTTCTGTAGACGTCTTGATCGTTGAAGACCATATCGCTTCATTGCATAAAACGCAAACTTATTTGTAGATATGGCTATAGACATTTTATAATGTTAAATCTGCTAGCCCTCTTTGTCTGCTCTCGGTCATCGGTATTTATTCTTAATTAGACAATGTCTCCATTTGGAAGTAGGCAATTTTCCATGTGGGCAGACCAGGGCACCAAGGACGACAGGAACAGCAAGGACGACGGGGACAGCAAGGACGATAGGGACAAGCATATCATTATACTACCCCTACTTAACCAGATAATCCTTCTCGATGGGATAAATCATAAGTAGAGCCTTCGATGAGTCAACTTCGCTACACGCCCACCATCCTCCACACAGTCACCAATCACAAGATCATGCTTGTCACCACTAATCTGAGCATCTCCAAATCTGACCCTCAATCCTCCCAAGAGCCTGGACCGTTCTTCGTCCGTGAACGCTCCTCCGCCTGCAGGCACACCGAAATTGGGATTCCCTCTGGTTAGTGTACTGACGTTCAAAAGCAATTTAGGCACCCAAACCCCAAAGTCTATCAAAAGACCGGCAATGGCCGCAGTAAACAAGACAACCACCGATATAACAAGTATCACCATCCACGTGGCGTCGTACCGAAGAACCGTGATCGGCGTGAAAATAGTTGCGTTCGTCGAGGTGAAGTTGGTCGCGTGGACCGTGTTGCGATAGCTCAGCATATCGTAGTTCTCCGGATGCCCCAAGACAAGAGGCTCGTTTCCTATGGTGGCTAGCCAGTAGGTATTTAGCAGCTGCGCCATTCGAACCTCAAAATTGTCTCTCCCGGCATGGATCGCCCGCGGGAAGTCGAAGACCGCCGTTGCATTGAGCCCCTTCTCCGGATCAACTATGTACGTCTGGATAATCGACGGGCTCTTCTGCCGGTTGGTGGGGTCTGTGAGGCTTTTGAACAGGTTCTGGAAGTACAAGCTGGCAAGTTCATTTTCGCTCTGGCAGCTGTCGAAGAATGTGAAGTTGGTGCTCGGGTTCCTGGGCGAGACCGACGATCGTATCGCTGTGGGGATGCAGTCGTAGCCGTCGCAGGCGATTTGAGTCTCGACGTACGTAGAGTTGATCTTGCACTTGGCATATGTTGGCTCGTCTTTTGCCGGTGACCAGTCAAAGTAATGAAAGTCGCGCGCCGACGCGGTCGGATCAACGCAGCGTTTACGAGTGCCATTTGTTCTACCGTTGGGGTATGGCGTTGTCGACAGACCTCCCCATGAGGTGAGTGTGCTGCAGTTGAACGTTTTGCCATTGATGGGTATTGTGCAGTCCAGTCCTCCGTCGATCACTAGTTCACTGGCATGTTCAGTCTCTTCGAATATGGGACAGTCCATCTTGAGATACGAAGTTTCCAGGTTGAAGCTGGTCCTGCCTGTTCGCGAGATATTGCCGAAGGGAATGCCGATGAGTGACGACCAGGTTATCGAGGCCCTGTCTTCATCGTCTAAGGTGATCCACTCGTCGGCATTTGTACTATGACGACCAAGCAAGGGCTCAATCATGGGGATCTTGACATTGCCGGAGGTGTCTTGGCTGGACTGTCTGACCTCCTCTGATGCCCCAAGAGCGCTGTAGACGAGAGAATTGATCGGGAGCTGCGCATTTCCTATGTTGCTGCCCACGTATTGGGGTGGAAATGAAGTGTTGACATCCAGATATGGGAGTTCGGCAAAAGAGACAACAGCTTCGGGCTTCTTGAGTAAAACTCGAAGAGCGGCCTGGCCTCCCAAAGGTGAAAACGCCCAGATGAGCACCAACACGATGCTTGACCATCTGACCCTCTTCATGTCAATCATTGTTGTCACAGTCCCAGTCATTGTTGTGGAACCAAGCAGACTGTCCAAGAAACCGACACGCTCCCCGCGCTGCAGCCTCCAGTGAGCGAAGCTTCTGATGGTCCGGCCTAGAACGAAGGCGAACATCAATGGTACAATAGTGGGAGCCTATCCATATTAGTCCGATGCATTGTGGTACGAAGATACTTAGATGGTCCTTACAAGCTGGTTGAACTCGAGCGTGAAACGCCACATGGCCGGCATGTCTTGGATTTCGAGGCCATTGAAACGGAAAAGAAGACCAACGTAAACCGCAACAATGACAGCCATCAGAATCGAAACACTGTTCATGAATATCTCCAAGTGTCGGGACGTTCCGTTTTCAAGCCTTCGTGGAGGCCATTGTAGCAATTTCGACCCGTTGTCGGATCTGGAGGTTTCCCGGGTGGCCATCTCGGGTTTTGTTGGTACAGTCTGGTCCCTTTGAGAAGACGCCATCGTTGCTGAAGGGTAACCGCAGCGATTGTGGCTTTCAGCATGGAGACTGGATCAGAATTGATTAACTTTAAATTCAAGCTTGTCTCGAGGGAAACTGTTGCACTATATATGGCAGTTCTAGCCCCCGTCGCAATGCCTACATAGGCGCCGCAAAACCGACCTCTTGGCAGACCCCATGTTGCTTTACAGAATATCCCCCAAAAGGCAAGGGTTGATTGACCATTGGCGATGCAGCTGAGCTTGACAGTGCCATTAGAACCAACAGGAACTGTGTAGTAGATCGTCAAGTTTTGTGGACTCATGGCCGCACCCGCTCGTCGTTTAATCAGGCAACTCAAACTGTAAATGATTTGATTGGGCGATGTGACCTTACTGCGCCGCATGCGCCTTTTTAGTCTGTTTGGGAGAGGCATGGGGGTAGAGTAACCAATTGCTTGGATGCAGGCGAATGCTCCCAACTTCTCGGATGGGTGTTTTGTGAAGAATTCTTTTGTGAATTTTTGTATAACCAGGGATATATAAGAGGTCCCCCTTACTCTAACTACCCCCTATATATCTAGTAAACCGCCCCCATTAACTACTACTACGCTATAGTAATTATATACGTATCCTTAAGTTCCTTTAATAAGGCGCTATACTTTAATAATATGAGACGCTTAATTTAATTAATATTATATAGCTTATTCGTTTTAAAGTTTATTTTAATACGCTTAAAATATCTCTATACCTCAGCTTAATAATATATTATCTTATTAAAGTATACTAATAGAAAGTAGTAATATATTTAATATACTATTAAGTTTTATATTAGAGGACTAAGTTATATATATAAAAATCTATATACTTTATCTTAGTTCTTTTAAGTAATTATAAAGAAACTATTATTACTTTTAAAGTAACGCTAGATAGTATTAATATAATATAGTGATAATATTTTAATATTAAAGGAGTAATAAGTTATAGTAGTGTAAAGAGGGAGATACTTACTCCCTATAATTAAAGCGATTTACGCTCTCTTTATATACCCCTATAAGTAGCTATAGAGGTTTCTCTATAAGCTATCCTAGCCCTTAAATATTTCCCTATGAGAGTCATACAGCAGTTAACAAGGTGCGCCTCTAGGCGGCAAACTGCGGAAGAAAAGTTAGAAGGCAAGAAAGATTCTCAGATAGGTGAGCACGAAAGAAATGAAAGGGACGACAGGCACAGAGTCGCTCTACGCAGTATGTTGGACATGAATATCTTGCTACCCTACAAGAGTTCTGGGGACTCATTTCTCTGAGTGTTAGAGAATTGAAGTCGCCATAGTCTTTGATCTGCACAAACGAATATGGTGCTATTTGGCCCTCGACAGAAACTCTGTACGCCACCTTTTCAAACATAGTCAGATATCTTGCTTAACGCCAATGGTCTTTGGAGTATAGTTACTCACCTGCCACCTTGATCAAACCCAGTAATGAGCCGCCGTTGTTCCAAATCTCGATGCCGTCACCACAGGCTGCCCAGACGTTACCGTTCTCGCACATGAGATGTATAGGTGAACCTCTCCTAGCCAGAGCAAATAAACGCTTGTTCGCCAAAAATATTGCATCACCTCTTTTCACAATGTCGAATGCGTAGATGCTCCTCGGTCTGTTCCTCACTTCAGCCACATTCACCGCAAAACCACTTTAGGCGTAACGCTTACTGCACCAAATCCAGACTCCCATCAGCCTTCACTCCTCCAGCATCCGCAACGTAAAGCGTCGACGACGCCTCGTCGACAGCAATCCCAGTCGGTCTCACAAAGCCATCCGCCATGGCCCTCACCTCCCTCGCTGTTTGGTCATACCAGTACACCGAAGGCGGCAGCTGCGGCGGGCTCCTAAAATCGAGCTCGTGCCCGCAACACGGATCCGTAAACCATACGCCGTCGCCAGAGACGGCCGCGCTGTGAGGCGAGTTGAAGTCGCGGCCGTAGTACGTTGTAGCCACGGCTTTCGGCGGCTGCCCCGCGGGCATGTGGAACACGCCTCCGGTCCCGGGATGCATCGTCCCCTGGGAGCACCAGAGAATCCCGTTGGCTGCAAGACAGCCGTTGGCCGGCATCGGCATCGCGGGCGGGGGCCGGAGCTTGGCCCACTCGGCGGTCAGGATATCGCCACGCGGAGAGGCGGTGATTGTCACCTTGGACATGAGGATGGTTGCGGGCCTCGAGGGGTCGGTTGCCGCGAGGGGCGCGGACGTCGTCCAAAGTTCATTGCGGGAGGGGTTGTAGACGCAGCCGCGGTGGAAGAACGCGTTGCCAGTGCCTTCTGCAGAGGAGAGGAGTAGGGCGTGTGTTGGCTTGGAGCCGACGATGGATTCAAGCGCAGAGTCGTATTGGATGACGGAGACGTCAGACTGAATTAAGTGTTAGCAGATCGGTCTGTTGATGGTGTTGATTGTTCACCTTGCTGGGTTGTGAATAGCCGGGCGGCGCTTGGTTTCGGCGATCTCTGATCTAATGTAAGTAGCGTAAGACCATCAGCGGCTGGAATAAATGACATTATTAATTTGGCCGAGTGTGAGCTTACTTCTACCGGCGTTGTCTCGGGTTTGATACCCGTCGCCTTGACTGTTGCCATCGCTATCACCTACTCTTCCTGGTGTTTGCTCTGGTGAAGTTGGCTTTGTGCGGTTGAAGGGAGCGCAAACAGTGTAGACCGGGGTGGGGACGGCCGGGCCTCCATTTAGTTGGCGCCGGCGCCGTGTCGGGATTACACCCGCCACCCCGATAAACTTCATGTCGGGTTTGCGGACAGAATATCATTAAGTCCGTGGTAAATAATCTCATTGAGCATGATTGGTACGACTATTTGTTGAACAGTATTCCCACATGGCTTTTGTTCCAGTGAAAGCCAATATCCTTGACTTCGTGCAGTATGACTGCAATCCTTGTCACCGGAGGAAACAGAGGCATTGGCTTTGGAATAGTCCAGGCTATAGCCAACAGACTTCCAGATTCTCTTGTGATCATCGGGTGCCGTTCAACCGTGGCCGGGGATGAAGCTGTGACAAAACTCAGAGAACTCGGTGTCAAGACCATTCTAGATGTACTCCTACTAGACATCGAGGATGATGCCAGCATCACTGCCGCTGTCGCAGCAGTTGATCAGAAACATGGGAAGTTGGACGGTATTTCTCCCCACAGACCTTCATCCTGAAGCAACATACTGATCTGTTGCAGTCTTGATCAATAATGCTGCCAAGTTAGAGGTTACTGGCTCGGCAGAGCTTTCCGAGATTCGGTCAAAATCAAACGCTGTGTACAACAACTGCATCACGTCAAACGCGATAGTCACACAGGCTTTCCTGCCCTTGCTTCGAAAAGCCGAGTATCCGCGAGTCATCATGAACTCCAGTGCTAGGGGCAGCCTCACACGCACAGCATCTAGAGAGGTGAGCGCATAGTGAACAGCACTGTTGGGGTGCTTCAAACTGATAGGCATTGCAGCTCCCGCCAGTTTCACTCGTGGATTACTGCGTGGCCAAGGCGGCGCTCAACATGTTGACCTTGCATTTTCAGCTTGCTGAAGAACAGAGGCAAGAGGGACACAGAGTCATCTTTTGGGCCACTAGTCCAGGGCATTGCAAGACGGCCTTCAATAATTTCCGGGGGGTGAAGGATCCAGTTGACGGGGCAGAGGCAATCGTGCGCTTGCTGGAATCAGAAAAGGGGGTCACTGAGCCTGGGACGTTCTGGGAGTTCGAGCAGGGTGAGTTCAGGATGGTGCCATGGTAGATCATCGACGCTTCCCCGAATACTGCTGTCGAGACGTGTCCAACCACATAGAACAAGGCAACATGCCCGCATCGTAGATCGTCGTATGTCTGGTCAGAAAATGTCTTTGATTCTCGTCGACCAAGGTCCTCTCTCTATGAATACACTAGGTCGCGATGGACCAATGACTCGTCCGATTGCCCGCCGTTTAGTGTTTCGCCTTCTCGTCCTTGTCGGCGCTGTCCAAGAACTTCCTGTGCATGTTGTCAGCAATCGCAGGGCATCGAATATCCAGGCAAAATCACGCACTTGATGAAGTCAGCCTCGTCGGAGCTGGCGGCGTTGATGGGGGGAATGGCAGTGGCCTTGTTGGCCTTGCTGCCGCCGCTGGTGCCGTAGATAGCGCCGCCGAAGAGGGTGGCAAGAACACCCATGGCCAGCTGTAAGTTGGCCCATGTTAGCAGTTGTTCGGCATCTTCATGTATTGCAGGTCGGCCGAAGGCGTCGCAGGGAGCGGCGGGCGAAGTCGGAGGTGCAACGTACGTAGTGGGAGCCGATCTGGCGGCCGGCGACAGTGTACATCTGAACCATTTTGGCGGTATTAGAGGGGTATTCGGACCTTCGGAGGTGAATTGGTTCGATGAGGGTGGAGTGGTGATGATTGAAACTGCAACGGCGGCTCAATGTTCGGAGCTCGAAATTCGTTCGGAAGCTGCGAAAAGTCGAATGCCTGGTATGTCAGGCCAACTCAAGACGGGCCCAGTGTTTGGCGCGGCTCGGAGAGCGGGGAGTCCAGCCACTGCTATCCCCGGGTCGTCCAGCCACAGAGTGGCGCAAGCTCCCATGCACCCCAGGAAGGTGCTAACCCGCTGAAGCGAAGCCGACGTCACTTCCCGACATTGGACCAGAAGGTTGATGCCGCGGGCGTTTCCGGCGCATGGAAAAGTGGTGGTTGCCATCGCCTAGGCTCCCCTCACCCTAACCGCCGCCATCCATGCGCACTTAAGGCTGACAACACCTCCTTTTGCTTTTGAAGATTTCTGATTCAGACGAAGTATACCAACACAAGCAGAAGATCACAATGTGGTGGGGTCGCAGCTCAGACAAGAAGCCCGAGGAGTCGAAAGAGGCGACCAACAACGACAATGGCGCCAAGCCCTTCGACCCCGAAAAGCTTCCCCCGAGGCAGAAGCTGCCAAAAGCCCTGCAGAACATTATCGACAAATCCGACAAGGAGGAAAACTTCTTCGATGAATTAGTGGACGGGTAGTACGTGCCCTCGATTCCTCCCGATAGCCCTGCTGATGTCTTCTCCAGCGCACCCGAGTCTACCGAGTCCAACGTTCGTTACATGGCATACGCCACGCGCGTCCGCACCATCTTGCTGTCTGCGCACCGATACGTCGCCTACACCTCTGATATTGGCGAGTCGTTTCGTCCCGTTGCGCATCCCTATCTTGTCCGTGGCGCATATGGTATCTCATGGCTGTACATCCTAGGTGATGTCAGTTACGAAGGTTACAAGGCGTACTGGGCGAACCAGCGCATCCTGAACCCTCACCTCCAACTTACCGAGAGGCAAGCGAAGATCACGGGATTGCCGGAAGCCATCTCAGATGCCACACACCCCAGCCAGGTCGTCCCCGGTGGCAAGGTTGCGCCGTTGGACGACTACAGAACCGTCATGGTACAGCGAGGAATCTTCCAGAGCATCGCTAGTATGGGTCTGCCGGCCTTCACGATCCACAGCGTAGTGCGCTACTCTGGCAGGGCGATGAAGAACGTCAAGAACGCCAGGGTTAGAACCTGGGGCCCTATTGGCCTTGGTCTGGCTGTCGTTCCCTTCCTGCCCAGTCTCTTTGACGAGCCCGTCGAGAACGCAGTGGAGTGGATCTTCCACAAGGGCTTTGAGACATATGGCGGCAAGGATGCCGTTGGTGACGCGCCCGCCACAGGCCGCGAAGACTTGTTGGCCAAGAGACCCAAGGAGAAGGAACTTTAGATTCGGCGTTAAGAGGGGTAGCATGGTATGGATTGGACCGGAACACTTATTCAACTCATTGACTGGCTCGGCGCATTTGAAATCTCCCATGGTTATGGTATTGGCCTAGGTATAGCGTAGCCTCTATGGCGTGTGGTGCAACTGAGGGTATATACGGAAAAAGGCTTCTATAAACACACTTCATCATTCATCATCGTCATTAAACCTCCATCAAGTTGGGTGGCGGGCCAACTCCGCGCAACAGCACGACCGTGTTACCACTGACCAGTGAAGCCCCGACCTTTTCATTGAATTCGAGCAACCTGCCCCCCTCCACATGGAACACTCTCAGCTTGTCCCTCTCGTCTGATGACCGGTTGTTCACATTCTCGACCTGTAACCTCCTTGCTGCCTCGTCCAGCACTCTTCCAACGACCCAGTCCTTGGAGAAGAAGAATTCTCCTTTTGGAAACTTGGCCTTGGCAGTCTCCGCCTCGGCCTCGACGTAAAGATAGACTCTTTTCTCTTGCGCCAGCTTATCATCGCCCTTGGCCGTCTTCTTCAGGTTGTTCACAGCAATCAGCCGTGCCGATGCCGACGTAGGCTTTGGCTTCGGCAGTGCCCTTCCTGCTTGCTCTTTCTTCGCCGTTCCCCATGCTTTCAACTTATCAAATGCGCTTCTCGTCCGTGCGGCAACATCAATCTGCGAGCCGGGTCGGGCGCCAAGAGGCACGAGGTTCTTGCAATCGTGGTCCTCTTTCAAGCGATGCTTGAGGCAGTAGTCGCGGTTGCAGCCCGAGCAGTGGACGCCAGGGACCAACGAAGTGCCGATGGTGGTCTTGCAGGGGGGCGAGGCGCAAGGCTTTTCGGAAACGTGGTCGCGCAGCTGGCGTCCGGCGCCGTAGGCGGGCTTCGCGAGCTCGGCTTGACGGCGGCGCTCGGCCCAGGCGCCCGCGTTGGCGCATTTGTGGGAGGACTCGGAGCGGTGGTCGAGGCAGAAGGTCTTTTTGCAGCTCTGGCAGAAGAAGGGGAGGAAGTCGAGCTGGTTACAATAGTCGTATTCGCAGTGTTTGCCCACGAGGGTCTCGTCGAAGCCGTCCTTGGAGTCGTCCATCTTGACATAGCTCGTCTCGTCGGAATTGGATGAGGACGCCATTGTGAGCGATGACGTCTGTGTCGAATATTTATTCTGCGGTGGACGGGGTGCTTGGAGCTCGTCTGGTGTACGTAGGCCTCGGAGTTCGTGGCTCGAGGCTGAGCTGAGCGAGATGGCGATATGGCGACGGCGATGTTGCTGAGAAATGGCGGCGGAATGGTCTGGAAAGAGCCAGCTGGCGGGACTTGGTCAGTGTTGGTCCGTTGGTTGCCTTCAGCGGGGCAGCCACTGAGGCGGGTGAGCGCAGGCGCCAAGTACAGAGCGCGCGGCCGCTGGAAGCCTGAAATGGGGGTGGCCCATAACCGTTGCCAAGGACGTGGCCAGGCTGGAAGCTACAGGGGTAATTGAGGCTGACTTCTGTGCACTTTGCAGGATGATGGAAGTATCCCACAGGACTATGAATCTAGGAGCTAAAGAAATTCTGCCATTGCTCTTGGATATCATCCTATCTTCATTGGCCATTTAGATCGGCTCCTTAAGACATCCACTACTTTGTACCTGACATACAGGCAAGGTAACGGCAATAAGGAGGGGTGATCCCCGGACCCGCTTTTCAATCGGACCCGATAGAGTAGATCCCGGACCCTTAAAGTGCGTCGCGCTCTTCGCGTTTCCTGCAAATCAATGACGCAGTTGCTGCCGTTTTGTCGCATCTCCCCTGCAAAGCTTCTCGAGCTCCCATCCTCGGAGCATGGCCAGCTCTCGACTTCTCATCACCACCACGCACGATGCCTCCACACGTGCCGCGCAAGCGATTGCGCGAGGAGTCGCCCGTCAAGTCGAGTCCTAAACGACAACAGGTGGCAAAGGGCAAAAGCAAGCCTGCCGCTTCGGGTGCACGCCGAAAACCGACCCTGTACGATGACCTGGATGCTACTGCCACGCCGGAGTCATCCAAAGGTGGCCGTTCTGTTTTGGAGGTCTTGGGCGAAAGCGAGGAGGACAGCTCATTGACCGATCTATCCGACGGAGATTTCGAGGATGTTCCTGTTGGCGATGGACAGAAGCCGGGGGAAGCAAACGAGCCGTCCGACGATGACGATAACGACGACATCGAGTTCGAGGACGTTCCTGCTCCGAAGAACACCCTAGCCAAGGCGCCGACAGGATTCACCGACTTGCAACTCACTCTGGATGCTGGTTTCGGCGCTACGACAGATCCCTACGGCGACAAAAAGGGGCCTACCAAGCGTGAGAAGAAGATCAGAAACGTCACGCACTGCATTCACGTGCAGTACTTGCTGTGGCATAATGCTGTCCGGAATTCTTGGCTCTGCGACCCCGAAGTTCAGGCAATCATGATGTCTCACGTCCCCCCTCGTCTATGGGATGAGGTGGACCGATGGAGGAGAACCAGTGGGCTGGACGCGGAGCCGAAAGCGAAGCCAACCCCGACGAAGAAACCCACGCCGGTGAAGAAGACCCGGGGCAGAGGCAAGGCAAAGAAGACCGAAGAGAAAGACTCGAGAGACTGGGGTGCCGCAGCAGAGAGGCTCGAAGAGGGGGCTGTTGATATGAGCCACGGCGACCCGCTGTTCCGACTTATGAAGTCGCTGGTGGCGTGGTGGAGGCAACGGTTCCGTATCTCAGCACCCGGGATCCGGAAGTGGGGCTACATGCACCCTGAAAGAGTTGGCAGACTGAGAAAGGCGTGGGAGAGCGAGGATCACGACCAAGATCGGTTCGGGGAAAGGATCTGCGGCTTGGAGGACTTCCGCCGATGCGCCCAGGACTGCACAGGAAGCCGAGACGTAGGATCTCAGCTCTTCACGGCTCTAATGAGGGCCCTGGGACTCGAGGCCCGAATGGTTGCAAACTTGCAGCCACTTGGTTTTGGATGGACGAAGGCGGAGGAAGCTGACCCTGAAAAGGACAAGGCTGGAGTCTCGACATCTAAGAGCAGCGACGAGAAGAGTCAAAAAAGTGAAAAGACGAAGAAAAGCACCAAGAAAGGAACGAAAACAGCACCCAAGAAAGCGACTCCATCCAAAACGATAAGTTCGAGACGCGCAAGTCAGAAAAAGACCGTCATCGAGGTGCCTGATACAGATGATGAACTTGGGTTAGAGCATCCTGACAGCGACGACGATTCGATTATAGAATTGGAGGTAACCCCTCGGAAATCAGCGCCTTCCAAGAAGTTCGACAACGACCTAGAGTTTCCACATTATTGGACGGAAGTCATGTCACCGGTCACGAAGAACTATCTGCCGGTTGACCCGATCGTCAAGAATGTCATTGGTACCAACCGAGAGCTGATTGAGTCTCTGGAGCCCCGCGGAGGCAAGGCAGACAAGGCCAAGGAGGTAATGGCATACGTTGTCGGCTTCTCCCAGGATGGAACAGCAAAGGACGTCACCGTTCGTTATCTCAGAAAACAATTGTGGCCGGGAAGGACGAAGGGAGCAAGAATGCCTTTGGAGAAAGTACCTATCTACAATCGCCATGGCAAGGTAAAGCGACA
This sequence comes from Colletotrichum sp. SAR11_240, assembly GCA_025328625.1. Taxonomy (NCBI): domain Eukaryota; kingdom Fungi; phylum Ascomycota; class Sordariomycetes; order Glomerellales; family Glomerellaceae; genus Colletotrichum; species Colletotrichum sp. SAR11_240. The sequence goes on from JAKMXA010000049.1 coordinate 211,086, forward strand.
TGACCATTTCGACTGGTTCAAGTCTGCCATGCATGGATTCGTTAGGGGCAGTCGGAAATACCCCCTTACAGAGGAGGATGAGGCCGAAAACACAACTGACTTGACTCCGGCCCAACCTGAGAAGAAGGAGGTTAAGGAGGGCAGTGAGACCCTGGCTTATTACAAGCAGTCGAAGGAATTTTGTCTGGAGCGACATCTCAAACGCGAAGAAGCACTCTTACCTGGTTCAAAACCTGTCAAGACGTTCAAGAACAAAGGCAAAGGTGGGGACATATCGGAAGAGCCGGTTTTCTCGAGAAAGGACGTTGTCAATGTCAAGAGCGCAGAGACGTGGCACAAGCAAGGCAGAGCACCGAAGCCTGGTGAACTGCCCCTCAAGCGAGTGCCGTACCGCGCCGCGACAACCAACAGACGCCGAGAAATCGCGGAGGCGGAAGCCATCAGCGGTGAGAAGGTTCTTCAAGGACTGTACAGTCTTGAACAGACGGACTGGATCATTCCGCCGCCTATCAAGGACGGCATCATCCCGAAGAACGACTATGGGTATGCTGTTCTCCATGTCTACGAAATGCGTTGCTGACAGTTTCTAGCAATATCGATCTTTTCGCCGAGCACATGTGTCCCAAAGGTGCTGTCCACGTCCCTTTCCGAGGGGCCGTCAAGGTTTGCAAGAGGCTTGGCATCGACTACGCAGAAGCTGTGGTGGACTTTGAATTTGGAAACCGAATGGCGGTTCCCGTCATTCAAGGTGTGGTCATTGCGGAGGAATACCACGACCAGGTTATGGAAGAGATCCGCAAAGACGAAGCTGAGCGAGCGCGCAAGGAGGACGAGAAACGGCGCAAAGAGGCATTGCGACTTTGGAGCAAGTTTATCAAAGGGTTGCGGATTGTCGAGCGCATTCGGCAGGATTACGGCCATGTCGATGACAGCGTTCCTGTTTTCCAGAAGCATGGCGGGAGTAAGGAAGCTAAGGAAAACCAGGACGAGTCAACTAAAGTGGATGCTGAGGCGATGCGGGTGCGAGATGAAGAGATGGCGGGCGGCTTTTTCCCTGAAGGGCATGATGAGGAGGAAGCAGGCGGCTTCTTTGCCGCAGGACACGAAGAAGAAGAGGCCGAGCCCAAGCGGTTTACGTCAGGATTCTTTCCAGTCGTCGACGACGAAGATGGCGACGAGAACATGGACGAGGCACTGGTTGTGGATCATGGTGGTGAGGACCAACCTATCGCGGAAAGCGCGGAAGGCGTGGAGGACGTCGCTGAGGAGGCTTCAGAGCCAGAGCCAGAGCCTCTCCCCGCGCCTGTGAAGGCTAAACCACGGGCGAAGAAAGCAACCAAAGCTGCGACCAGAAGATCGACCAGGCGCAGACGGAAGGTTGTTTCCGAAAGCGAGGAAGACGACGAAGAAGATGGAGATTTCCAAGATTCGGACGACGACTATGTGTGACACAGCTCGGACGCAGTGTATCTTTTACGAGCAAGAATCTAGGAACGCCCGGGATTGATGACGAGCAGCTGGCTTTGGGGCGCGAAGCTCTTCAGAGGATCCATACAAGCTACCGTAGCCATTGTTACACAATGAGGAAGTGAAGGCAGCCGTTTCGTGCAACCAATGGAAGTTTCCAAGCTCAGTTTGACTGGGTGTGCATAGAACGAGACATGTCATTCGTTGTCGCCAATAGAAAGCCGCCGCTCCCGATATGATTATGCTGAAATGTGTTGGCTTGTGGGGGCAGCAGTGGGTTTGGTTTACAACATCGAGAGCGCCCATACAGATTTGTGGCAGGTGACCATTTGAGACATGAAGATGACATGCCAGGGTGGTGCCACGCCCTTGCTGCGCTGTGAATCGCCTAACCCAGATACTTGGTTGATCAAGTTTTTGCGGATTTATCAACTGTAGCTTGAGCTGGGAGAGATGTCAAAGCTGTCAAAAGCTGGGCAAGAAGCGCCTTCTGTCCTGCGATCGCTTCGAAATGGTTCCCGTCATTTGAAAGCCTACTGCGGAAGGTTACTGTCGATTCAACACACGTAGAATTGGATCTGGATAGTATCGATGTTAGTCAGATATCCATTCGTCGATCATGGGTGTCAAAGGCAACAGGCCTGTCTCCAATCGAAGCCTCCTCCGCACCACCCAGTCCAGTTGCAGCGTGTTCGGTCGCCTAGGGCCCTCCCCTGCAAAGACCCATGGATAGGCGGCACTAGGGCGTCCAGGGTGCTCAGAGCGTTCCCGTTCCCAAATTCCCGGGGCATATTCGACGATCCACCGACCCATCTAACCCTTTTTTTTTCTTTCTTTTTTTTGGTATTCTTCCAACATCACCTCATATTCCCGCCTGCGATCCGGATGCGCATTTCGGCCGTTGCGCATCTGCGATTTAAATAAACAATAAGAAACGTGGTCGCCGGATGTAACCTGACATCTCTGGTAATCGACGAGCCAGCCGCAGATCGAACGAAGCATCGAGGCCGCGTGCATCTCCAGGAACGGGCCGGTACTTTTTCATGTTTCGAGGCGACCAGAAGACGGAGTCGGAGCCTCGCGGTTCTCACCTTAAGGTAAGGTAGGGAGAGGCTGAAAGAGAAGACTAAACTTGGGGCGCCGGATTGTGAATCATTACTCCTGTCGTAATTCTTGCCTACTACTCGCCAGCAGGTTATTTTCCAAGACACATACCTACTTCCCAAGGTCGAATTTCGTTTGTCGGGTCCAAAGTCCTTCCTTACACCCGCGCTTTCTCGACCTCAAGTCTTCATCGCAAAGGGAACACCGGCGCACTCCTCATTCAACTTCACTCGCGATTGCCTTGAGTTACCTTGCGCTGACCTCAACGACTTGGACTCGCCTGAGGAAGCCACAACCGTCCCGCAAAGTTGCCTTGGCTCACCTTTTTGTCTCTGCGGCTGCCTCCGTTCGTTCTCTGTTTGTTCCCTCACGACCTCGCCTTTGATATCAGGTATACTTCTTCTTCGCAACAACGAGTTGACCGCCGTCATTCCACCGACATCCATTCACTTGAGCCGCCGTTGATATTTCTCTCCGTTCGTTTGACCACCTTAGTCGTCTCACCAGCGCGACCTTCGACCTGCCACATCCATCTCGAGACCGACCTCGCCTCTCTGGCTTTTCTCCGAACTGTCATCACCGCCAAGATATCAAGCTCTCTCTCTTGTCTGCCTTTTTGGCGACTTCCTCGTCCAGGTAAGTTGGTAATTTTTATTTTCTTCATTTCACCGTCATTTTCTCCCTGGCGTGAACGTCCCACTTTCGCCTCCGTGAGGGTCCGAACCTTCTTGCTCGGCCATGGCGTTGATGGCGCTGTCATACACCCACCTTACAAATATTGGAAAGACGCAAGGGTTATATATCACATCTTTGTCGTGCGCCCCAATGCAGAAGTACCTTTCCCATCAACCCCTCCCGAATATCATTTTTTGCGGCCGTCTCCACGCCACCAGCGACATCCCCTCTCCTCATAAACTCCCCTTCGACGCCCCTATTCGCTTGCTGCCTGTGTGAGCCCTTCTCCAGCTCCAATACCTCAGAAGTTGTGTCTCATTATTACCACCATGGGACTGGGATCAAGCCGGCCTATGAAGGGCGAGGCAGACGCTGACCGTCCACAGAGTAAAGACCTCGAGCCAAGTTTGCGGCGACAGTTCAAACGGCACAAACGACCACGATCCCAGATTCAGCCTCAACCGGTGTCTCCGCGTCCCGCTTCTCCGGATTTGTCGTCTGCCATTGAACCTCTTCCACCCCCAGATCACCCGCCTCCCCCGTTACAGCCACCACCGGTTCCTCCAGGTCGCGTAGAGAAGAACGGCTTGTTGGGCCAAGTTGCGCATCTGCGCTCTTATGTCGCCGATATCCAGTCTGCGCGCACCCTTCGTCGTTCGCCTGCCCTTCGACGCACTCACCGTGCTGCCAAACCTGCTGAATCGCGCCCTCAGCCCCCGAATCTAGCTCAGAGGCCAGTGCTCGCAGAGCCAACAATCAGTGAACATCCTCCCCCTGGACAGGACGAGCTTTCGACCGTACCAGAAGCCAATGGTCCCGTAACAGCGAATCAACCAAAGCCTCGCAGTTATCGACAGATGGCAGACATCGAGGCCAACATCAAGAGCGACTGCGCAGCTCAGGTCTTTGCCGTTTTCCCGGATATCTGCCCCGAGTACTTCGAGAAGACAGCCACGGAGCTTCTTTACGATGTCGACAAAATCATCGAGGAGATTCTAGGCGCTTCTTCATATCCCAAGAAAGCCCGCTCAAAAAGTCTCAAGCGCAAACGCGAGTCTCCGGCAGAAAAGGATGAGGTCTCCAAGGTACGGCAACTTTACGACTTCGCCAATCGTCCTCCGGAGAGAGAACAAGTCTACATTAGTATCTCGTAAGTTCTTATGTGATCACCTTTGGGACCTAATCCGATGCACCCAAAATCATGGCATTCAAACTGGTCGACGTAGGAAGATCCGATGCTAATGACCGATGCAGGAAGAAAGTGCTCTCCCAAGACTTCCCGCGAGCTACTATCAAGAGTATTACGAAACTACTAGCAGAGCACAATAATTGTCTGATGCAGACATATCTCGCTTTGGATGAGATCACCCGCAACTGGAAATCAGGCAAAACTCAAGCGCGGTTTGAGTTCAAGAAAACCAGAACGCCACCTAATCCGGAGCTTGAGCCGGCGAATTTAGATGGGACTATTCGCGACTCAACAATTCCTGACAGGACAAGAGCTCTCGAGGAACTACGGGCTGCTCGGCAGGTATGCGAGTCAGAACAGTCCAGGCGGAACTCGGCAAGGGCCAAAGTTCTCGAGGAAGAAAACAACTTCAAGCAAGCCCAGGAAGCAGGAACTGTTGCTGAATGTGGTTGCTGCTTCGACGAACGACCGCTGAACCGCATGGTTCACTGCGACAACCCCGACGCTGAGCACGTGAGTGGACACTATATACTTCTTGTGGAAGCTTGCAGACCTGACTTTGCATTAGTATTTCTGCGTCGCTTGCGCGCGAAAGTGCGCTGAGACAGCAATTGGACTGGCCAGATTTCAACTCAACTGTATGTCAATGGACGGCTGCAGCCATGATTTCTCTCATTCCCAGCGGGCGATCTTCCTCGACGACAAGCTGCAAGCAGCGCTTGACCGCATAGAATTTGAAGCAGCTCTACAAGCCCAAGGCTTCGAGAATCTCTCAGCATGCCCGTTCTGTCCATACGCCGCCGACTGTCCTCCAGTTGAGGAGGACAAAGAGTTCAGGTGTGCCAACCCTGAATGCGAGATCGTCAGCTGCCGCCTATGTAAAGAAGAGACACATGTTCCCCGGACATGTGAGGAGGCCGCAGCCGAAAACGGAATATCGGAGCGTCGCAAAATCGAGGAGGCCATGTCTGAAGCCTTAATCCGCAAATGCAACAAATGTAGGTTTCCCAAGAGACGTAGCCGCGAGAGCTGATTGCTGATTCATTTATGCAGGCGGCACTCCTTTTATTAAAGAGGAAGGCTGCAACAAAATGACTTGCACCAGACCAGGGTGCAGAAATGTGCAGTGCTACGTTTGCTCTAAATCCTGCGCATACGATCACTTTGACGACGCTGCCAGAGGGGGAAAGAAGGGAAACTGCCCCCTCTTCGAACAGACCGAGGTTCGCCACGAGAAAGAAGTTCGGCAGGCCGAGGAGGAAGCCCGCCAGAAGGTCTTAGCAGCCAAGCCCAAGTTGAACGAAGAGCTTCTCAAATTCAACATGTCTAAGCATGTCACGAAGGAGGAGAAGAAAACCCGAAGTACGGCACACATTGAACGAGGTCCGCAAGTAGTCCAGCGTTGGCACGCAGGTGTCGACCCGGTCGGAGAAGCTATGAGACGGCATCTGGATCCAGACGCACTAGCTGCTGAGCAAAGAATCCAGGCTGTAATTGCCGGTCAGCAGGCCGATTGGATCAATCGGCCGGGTCTTCATCAAGCCATCGCGCAGAACCCATTGCAGGCTCAGCCTCCTGAGCAGCCCAAGCCGGTTCGCCTGGCCAGACCAGCCCAGCCGGCCCAGCCGGCAATATCACAAGCGATGGCTCTACAACACGGAGCAAATGCATTGCCTGGAGCTCAGAATCTTGCGGCTGGTGGCCCACAAATTGCGGCGCCCTGCAATCCTGTGGTTCCTAGGTATCCGTCAAAGTTGCCTTTGCCGATTCAGCAGCCGCTTTTCCCAGAGCCGGTTCCCCCAGCAGCGTATCAGTTTCAGGCTGGCAACAATGGTAACCAGTCTGCCCAGCAGAGACAGCCACTCGCGCAACACCATGTGGTTCGGCCACACCATGGCGGACACAATACTGGAAGGCAGGTACCGAACGCAGCGGCCAGAGCCGCTCCGCAGGCGGTGAATGGTCTTTTCGGGGTTCCTGATGCCGTCGCCAACAACAACTGGAATCAACTGAATATGCCGCCATTTGGCGGGGGACTCGATCCATACGAACTCGATATTGGCTTCGAATTGGGACTCATGGCTCAGCAACCCGCCAATATTGACCACTCCTATCCGCCGTCACTGTTCGGTGCCGAGGCAAACAACCCTCCTGTGCCAGGTGGCATGAACTTTGGCAATAATGCTTATGGGAATCCGGTGAACTACGTGGTTCAGCAAGCAAGGGATGCGTCCGAGCTCGGGAGAACTAGAGATAACCCCTTGGAGCTCGACTAGGTTCTTTGCTGCCGTACGTTCTGAGACTGGTACACGGATTTGCTCATCTCATTCATATAAGAAGATTGATGAGGCTGAGTCGAAGATCATCAGACGAAACCATCTGATGTCTTTCCTTGCAAGGAGGCAGATGGCTCGCTGTGGCGCACTCTTGGAGGTTTGGTCTCATACTTTGAGCTGAGGAGCGAGAGCATTCAAGCATGGCGTTGGCAACTTGATCCTTTGGACTTGCATTGTTGATACAGTTGCCTTGAAGGCGTTTTGGAAGGGCGTTTGGGGGTATCTTGTTTACGAGTATAATCAAGTAGTCCTCGACGAGACGACAGCCGATGTGGTATTAATACAGCGCTTTAATAAGTAACATATCTGCTGCGTGTGTGAAGTACGATGGCGATGCATACGGAGCTACCGCCCTCTTCCAAACTTTTCATGCCATTTGCCCTTGCTACCAGTGTTTTTGAGGTTAGAGATGGGTTGAGGCTCCGTCTGGGCGACAAGCTCGATGGTTTCGTGGATGGTGGCAATGGCGGCGAGACCGGAGGTGGGGATATCTTCGGTGGATGGTGCGGAGGAATGGGGCGTGAGGAGGATGAGGGAGTTTGACGTATTTTTCTGGAGGAGCTTGTACGTCTTGTCTGGGGTCTTCAGGAGGGCGTTTGTGTCTGTCGACTTGAGCGTGATGCTGTGCCGCAGATGAGCTTTACGTCCGTGATGCGGCTCAGCAGCGCGGGTGATGGGCGGAGGGGAGACGGGGACGGGGAGGGGTTGAATGATGACTTACACCGGAGCATCGTCGGCAGCGAGCAGGGCCTCGAGCTCGGGGGGCAGTTCCATGAGCTTGTAGCCACGGCCGTCCGGGGCATGGGTTAGTGGAATGCCGGGGTCCTGGCTAGCCATGTTTTTTTTGTTGGTTGTTTGTCTCGCTCTGAGACTTGACTGCTGCTTTTTTTTTTCGGGGTTCGTTTGGGTTTGGTTTAGCGGATGTGGATGATTTACACGTGTTGGTTTGACTCAAGATCTGGTCTCTGTCCGCATCTCTGTCTGTCTTTCAGTGAGGGGGATACACGTGTTGCGCGGTGGGAATGCTGGGTGGATTTGTGGTGTGGATTTTTGGGTGGGATGTTTGTGTGACGGTCGGTGGTTGCTGGTTACCGTGGTGGTCGGTTTTTTTTTTTTTTATTTTTTTTTTTTTTTTTTTTAAAAAGATAAGAAA